>UELV01180784.1:12499-28533 GCA_900490015.1 Megastigmus stigmatizans
TGGTATAAATATTCAGTGGAAAATAACGAAAGCATTTTTTTAAAAAACACGCCTGAATATTTATGAGGATTTCAACCGAAAATTAAATTAAGGAGTATTGTAACGCCGCAATAGCAACTATATAAGCACTGTATTCTTTAATTTCCATATACAGCATTCCATTATTTTTACAATTATCTCAATTAGTTCACGTTGTAATTTCGCTTTGATGAATTCATCCGTAAAAACTAATTTTAACTTATATATCACTGTGCAATGAAATTGGTTACATATGTACTGGCGAGAACGGAATATTCAACAAACTTTTAATAGTTAAGCTCCCAGCCACCACCTCTGCTTTTAACGAATCAAAAAAATAAAGCCGACTACAACTGCTATTAACAATACGGAATGAATCAATACAAATCCGTGCGAACGAAGGTAACAAAAATTCCCATGAAAAAAAAAAAAAAAGCCAAGGCAACCAATAACCGAGAAAATGCGGGATCCGCGAACAACGCCTACAGCTTTGCGATCTCCAATCGTTTATTAAAATGCAGAATTCGCAGAAACGCAGTGGCCGTGTGCCTCGCGTCGCGTGCAACTTCCACTGTCGTCTATACATATATTTATGCACACTCGCTTTACTCCCACGAAAGCAGGTTCATCGAACCAGCGAACGAAGCTAGCATAATGGCGAAGAATTAAGGCTCCCGCGCCGCCGACGTGCTTTTTATAGTTTCCGCGCAATTTTCGCGCGGCCGACATTATATATACCTATATCCGGCAGTGGCAACAGGATTCGTATTGAAATAACGATGTGCCCGGAATATGTGCGATGGCGAAAAATTCAGCGACGCAAAAAAGTGCCCATTGTTTTTTAACGTGTCGCTCTCACATCCCTGTTCTCTTGAAAATGTCATAAGCGACGGAGAGAATGTGTCTATAAGGGGCGAGGGTCGAAAATCCGCGAAGATACTCGAGTGTAATATGTGTGTGTGTGTGTGTGTGTATGTATGGGCTACATGTATAAAGCGAAGGCAAGGAGGGTAATAGCAATGGACAGGCCGAGTCTGCAGGCTTGCATTATGCATGTTCCCATGACTCCTCGTCTTTTCCACCCCCGTGAGCGTATGCTACTCCGTGTCTTTCTCTTTTATTTCTCCGATCGTTCTATACACTTATTCCCTCTCTTCCATTCTCTCTTTCTCTCTCTCTCTTTCTCTCCCTCTCTCGAGCTCGCTTTGACGTGTAACGGGTGACTCGCGAATAAGATCTTTTTTTTTCCCTTTTCATATTTATTTTTCTTACTTTTTCTTTTCCACGCGGAAAAGTTTTTTCTTTACATCGGCGCAGGCTGGCGCGATTTCCCCGCGAATACACAAATTTTGCACACCTTGAGTATCTCATTACTTACAAGATTTGTTGATTTATTGTTACAACAAACATCTACCTTATTTGAGTTTATATTTTTATTGTAGCTTATTTAAGTATTTTTATCTTTAAAAGCTTAAAAATTATTACAATATGAAAGGATAACTTTTAATAATTAAAATATTCTAGTGTTTGTAATGTACGAAAAGGAATTGATGATTATCTTAATTAATAAATAGTATTGTAAACATTTTTATACAAAAAATAAATAAAAGTGGAGGATATTTTGTCCCTAGTTCATAGAATCAATTAGTCTCGCGAGAGCCTGTCGATCGGACACGTAGTCATAACACTATCGATAAGTTTATCACGTGGTGGGGGAATCCATCGGTAAACGAAGCCATGTTGTGCACTTTGTACTCCTTAAATGGCGATGTAGTGGGGTGAACGTATTTCCTGTGAATTTTTACCGATACGAAAACGTGTGACTTATGAATAATAATAAGATAGTAAAAGCTGGGAAATGATGATGAAAGAAAATAGTTTTATTTTAAAAAATAATAAGTTGATGTTACAAACACGAAAGCATTATTGTACTCGAGATTTTACTCCGGGTATGAGCTTTGGAGGGCTAAATGTATTTTTATCATTTCCTTTATTTTATCTCTGCCACACCTTTACTAATAGAATTGGTAAAATAAAAACTTTAAAGAAAATTATCATTATTCATTCAATTCACGTACTCGAGATAAAATTGCTCGAACTATGGTGCTTCATCGACTGATAGAGAAACATTAATGCAAGTAATTTTGAAAAAATTCAAAGGGTCGCTCGGACGCACAAGGGCGCGTTTAGGAAGCAAATTTAAAAAGTTACAGTTGCGAGTCGATCCGCTTAAAGCTGTTTGTTCCGTAGAGGCCGCGCGTATACCAGGTATATTTTTGCATGAGTAGGGAAAAACTTGCTGAAAGCCGGCTTTGTTCAAACTGGCGAGCTTCATCTGCACCGGGGCTTGGGATGGTGGGAGGGGAAGGGGTATACGGAAACAGCAGCTACTCCTAGAAAGCGGCTTGGCGGCGAGTTTCTGGCGGCCGGGGGTGTTTACGGAGCCATGATAGGAATCGACTTTCGTCCTGTCCCTCGTGCTAGACAGCCCGAGTCATTTTGCACTGATCTTAATGAGATTGTCTTGTCGGTGTACAAGGTGCTAGCAAAATAAAACCCTCGCAAGTGGGAGAGACCTGTTCGACGCTATTTTCCCTCGGATGCCATTATAGCCTTCCACTGCAATTCATTCTGCATATTTTCTGCGTTTTATCCTACCTTTTTTTCCCTCGACGTCGCACAAGGAATGAATATCACGTAAGATTAATGAGTTTGGTGTTCTGCTCGAATGCGATTAATGAAAGTCTACATTAAATTTGCAATGAATACGACGGACTTTGAGGAGCTATTCATTTATTGTCGTTGGCTCCTATGATTTTATCGAATTAAGAGCGTGAATGATTTGATGGATTAAGATTATTTATATTATCGTTTTCTCTTATTAATAATATTACAGATATTTATATAAAATAATTTGTTATCGCATGAAAACTGTACCTACTAAATTGAAAAACTTTCTGTTATTTCTAAAGAGGTAGAAATATAACAAACATTTGTAAAGAAAAGAATAAAGCAATTCATAGAAAATTTTATTTAACGCAATAAAAGGTTTTTCAGAAAACAAATTTATATTGTCGTTGGCTCCTATCATTTCATTCATTTCTTCACGAATATAACCGAAAGCTTCAATTAAAAAGCTGTTATTATAAAAAAAATTGTGGGAAAACTATATGTGCATCTTTTGCTTTGGAGGCAATCTTTTGATGAAATTGTGTATGTAAACAATTAGTATAATTTGTTGATTTTTTGAAATTCAAATAAAATCTTTTTATGGCAATGATCTTGTTTCTATAATTTAAATAATATTTTTTATATATGATAATTCTATAAAAATTATCAAAATAAAAATTCCAGAAAAATCCATAGATACATCAAATTTACAGTTATTAATGTATAAATAAATAATTAAAAATTCAATATTTTTTCTAATGAACGTTTAGTTTGGCCAATCCGTGTTTTTGGTTTAATGTATAAACGGACAAATTTTGAAAACACCAAAATTCAAGCAAAACTATTCGGAATTTATTAACTTTGCGTTTTTCTACTGGCGTACATTTCAATCGGTACAAAACGCAAAAAATATTGCAAAACAGCTACAAAAACACGTCTTGCATGTATAAACAGTATACAGGGAGTGGGAACAAGGGAGTAAAATCTCGCAAAATCATCTGGCGGCATATAAATCCGACGCACTCTCTTTCTGTCTCTCGCTCCCACGGCAACTGTACCGTCTGGAATTGCACCGCACGTGCGTGCGTATACGCGGAAATGCAAATCGATAAAGCCCGTAGGACCATGCAATAGTTTTTTTCAAGCCTCGCCTTCGCTTCTAAACATAGGCTCCGGCCTGCGTACGTACGTGTGTAAAAGACTGATTGGGAAAAAAAGCGAGGACCACCGGTTCGTCCCTCTTTTTTTAAAAAAAAAAGAAAAAATAACAAAAAGCAGCGGTATGTGGTGCGTTGATGCGCTGAGAAAGTACAATGGAATAGGAAGCTTGTCGTTACATGAGGGAATAATTGGTGTGGAATACTTCACTCGAGAAATATTTGAGACAATTGAAGATGGAACGGCCCTGCAAAATTTTCGGCCTGGGTGCAGATGCAAAGGCGCCTTTGTTGTGAAAGATTCTTTTTTTTTGCGTGTGTATACTGCTTATTATGACTCTTTTTATGATGACAGCTTTTTGGCTAATGGATACTTAAAATTCAGCAATAATATCAAAAGTATCTACATTTACATACTTTTTTCTTATTTGAAAATGTGATTCTTTTACCTATTTGTGGTTTATGCTAAGTTTAAAATACATGTGGCAAGGCATAATAGAATTACAGAGAAATTTAAAAGCTTAGCCACAGACGAGCAAAAAAAAATAATTTGAAAACGCAATATTAACAAGATTATTTATTTCGGTATATTACTCTTGTGATATTTATTTTGACAGACCAACCTAGAATTTTCATGGGAAATTCAATTTTTCCTTCAAACATATATAAATTAAATAAATTAATTCCTTTTACGCAGAAATTTTGAAATAAAATTCGTGATTCAATATAACTGACGATGTACGTACAGTGTTTCGATGTAATAAAATCAAATTATTTAATATCAGACATCCTATTCAATACTTTTTACAAAATTAAATTAATTATACATAAACTGTAAATATGAGTATTCTTAAAAACTTTTATTATAATAATATTTTTATATCTGTATTGTATTACTTTGGTCATTACTTTCTATTTCTTGTTTTTTCTCTTGTTGCAGGTAAGCTTAACTTTAATCAATCTATTTACAATATTGATTTACGCCGTAAATTCGTAAGTTAAGCTACTCTTTGCTATGTAAAAACTCGTTAACCTCCTATTTAGCCTAAATAAAAGATAGCGAGAAAAAATAATAGGCTCTCCCATAAATTCAATTTATTTTATATAGGGTATAGAGAAAGTAAAACTTGTTATTACAGCAAATAAAATCCCTTTGAGGCACATCAGTTACTTCTAAAGAAAAATTTCTTTTTTAAAATATACTGTACGTTATGAAATAATGATATTATAAAATATTCTAAATAAATTCGTATCAAAAGACGATTTCTTCCTTTGCGCCCACATCACATAAATCAATACGCTAAAGGAATATAGCTAGCGTCTAAGTAAAACGCGAGAAATAAAAATGTAAAGAGACCTTAATGGAGACTTTACTTTACATATTATCTGTTTACCTACAAAAATAAAATAAAAATTGTTCTCTTTCTGATCGCTTATGCTTGTTTATATTAAATTACTTTATTTATTTACTAGGGCTATTAACATAATTATGGGTCCATTCAAAATCAAATTCAAATTTGATTAGCATTGCAAATTATGTTTATCTCAAATAAATAAAACCATTTCCATGTATTGCATTTTTAACTATTACGTTACTTATCAAACTTCATTGATGCAATTGCATAAGGATTAAAATCGCTTAACGCATTGAGAAATACTTGAAATATCACTCAAACATCACTCAAAATAAAGTATAACTACAACACCCCACTGTTTCCCCCATAACATCTAAAATCACTTCAAGCTTGTTAAAACATTCAGCATCCCCGTCCACTCGACAGGCTTACCCAAACTAAAACTTAAACCCCGAAAAATCCCATAAAGCTGCTGCAGCCGAGAAAAGCGTACAGTAAGCCAGCGACGTCTTCATCGTGCATAATCAATCAATACGAAGGCCGGCCTCCTCTTACTCCGAAAAATAATGCATCGTCGCACAGTTCGAAACTCTTTTTTTGCTTCACACTCCCAACCACACTTTTCTGGGGCTTCATCGCTTCCACCACCATGCACACAAACACACGTATACGAATATCGATCTATTTCCCTCCCCCAAACCACCGACACACAGCAATGAGACGTTCGAGGGATGCAAAGCGAGTGTATATAGACGGAAGGGACACACAGGGACACGGTATAGAGAGGGGCAGGCTGAAGCTGTTGCAGATTTAACGAAGGGATGGTGGAGTCGTCTCGATAGCCCCTGGGGTACGTGCGCCTGAGGAACAAGAGAGTGAGATAGATAGAGAGAGAGAGAGAGGGAGAATCGAGCGATGAGTCAACCTCTTGTGCACGGGCCAGTCTCTTTCGTAATGGGGGGGGGGTGAGACTTGGATTATATTGTGTGTTCGAGAGTACGAGGAAAGGGGGGAGGGGCGAGGTTTGCATCTCGTTACGAGGGTGTGCGTATGGGGGATGCTTTTGAGGAGAAAAAAAAATAGCTCTGCACACCAGAGTAATTATGGTTGGATGCAATTGCTACCGAGTTTCTTGCTATACCGAGTCTGACGGAGACGGAGGGTTGGCTGTGACGCGTTTTTGAAAAGGAATGGCGGCACGTTTCATGATTTTGAATGAGCCTGATTTATTCACGCCTGTTTGTGTTTAAGAGGGGAGGGGGGAAGATAAGAATGTTTTAGTTAAAACTTTGTCCTTTGTTCGTGTTTCTCGAGTTTTCATAGAATGTTACAAACTTTATCTATTCAAATTTAGTAATTAATTTAGAATAGTATTACGAAAATTACATAATAATTATCATTATAACAAGCTCAACTAACTTACTTTACTCGTTGGTAATATTATAAATAATAAAGCTTATTATACTCATTATGGAATAGTGTAATAGTCATGCATGTACGTATTTACCAACAGCGCTACACACTAAAATTTTACGGTACGGAAACTGTAATGGGAATAGTCCTTGCCATTCTGTATATAGTCGACATAAACGTTTAACTAAAAAGGAATCCAGGAAACATTAAATACTTCCTGCGTATACAGTGTGACTGCAAAAAGCGAGAATTTAATACTCTTTATTATCGTATATTAGTTAAACGGTTAAAAAAATCTCTATTTCTAAATGAATACAAATGAAATTATAATTCTAGCCGATTAATTATTTAACGCTAAATGTTTTAAGATCAAAGTTCCTAGAGCGAGTTCTGCTTTAGCAAATGTCTTAATAAATAAGCCGGATGTTTCCTCGTCCACTAAGACGCGGAGACTATCCTCTGGTAGTTGCGAAACTTTTATTTAAAAGCGAAGGAAAAAAATAAACAAGGCTCTGAAGTTCCGAGTCTATAAATAAATTACAAGTTTTGACCGAGTTCAGGCACCCTCGGTAACAGTGGACTAAATATGTAACTTTCCAACCGGGGCTGCATAACTAATTAAGATATTGCAGAAGAGAAAAATTATATTCAATTGCAATAAAACTATCGACTTCGGCGAAATGTATAATGCAGAACACGTAAAAATCGTTGTTCGTGTACCGGGAGCAATCCGAAGATTTTCAACATGTTTCCTATCGAAGTCTTGTATTATAAATCTCAAACCTCGAATTCGGATTCGACGACCTATACTAAACGATTTGATAACCGCGAAGCCGATACTTATTTGTCCCTTTTATCTTTTACAAGAAATGACGTGCTTCTTTTCAAAAGGTTAAGTCAGGTCGGCGGTGGAACGGTTGTAGCCAGCGTCTTATTGCGCCACTTGTCGACGTCGCTGCAGTATAGAAGCAGCAGTTGGGTACGAGTAGGAGAGTCGTGTTATCATGGATTCGTTAATTAAGAGTTGGCTACTGTTTAATTAACAGGTGCCACGGATAAGCAGCGAAACACTTAGCTAGTTAATTCGCCTTTTAAAATTTACTTAGCTCTTGCTTAGCAACGTTGCTTGCAGTTTCACCTCCTTTTCTCTCTGTCGGTCTCTTTCTCTCTCTCTCTTTCTCTCCTTTTGCTATTTTAAGAATATCTTGCGGGGCCACGTCACTGCTGTTCCCGTCTTCTTGCATACATGGTCGAAAAAAATGTAAATGCAAACAAATTTACGTGTACGAAGAAAAATGCGTTTTTATCATTTAAAATGTAAATTTTTGTTGGGCTAGGAATGAACTCAATCTAGATATTCAAGCTTTATATTTACTTCAGTATACGAAAAAATAATTTCATTTTTTCAGCTTTTTAATTTAATAGCCAACGAAAATTCACTCGCAAATAATAAACAATTGATTCTGCAAACACAAATATGATTAAAGTGCACGTGTGATAAACTGCATTTTCGTAATGAACTAAAAGAGAAAAACTGTATACTCTGTCGTTAAATGAAATTTTTTATTTCATCCCATCGATTTAGCGCTATTTCAGTAGCTCCCGAAGCGCCATTATCAACATCATTCAATAATTATCTTTTAATAAGGCCAGTTTTCAAATTTATCCATTTTAATATATCTTTCGATTTTTTACCACTGATCAATTGAACGTTTATTTTCCACGCTCTCGAATTTCCCATCCCTTAATTAAACCTAATTTATCATTCAATAAGTATTATATATGCACGCCAAAACTTATCCATCGCTCAAAAATCCAATTACAAAAATTAAATTAATAAAAAGAAAAATCATGACGCGGTTGCCTTTAAAAATACATATTTCATACCCTGTAGTCAAGAAACTCTTAACTGGTTTATATGTGTGTACATATACATATACTATACAATTAAATCCTCTCCTCCGTCAGCCTGCAATATTTAAGTTCCCATCCGTTCTCAACTACGCCAATCCCGTTATATCTATGTACATACACTCGCACACTAGCGAGGAACGTCACCGAAAAAGAAACGACCAAATCGAAGCACAGCAGGAGCGAGAGGAAGCAAGAGCTTAATAATTGATAATAAAGAGCAGCGCGAAAGGCGATCGATGCACGGTTCGAAACTGCAACTGCTTGCTGCTGCACACGAGCCGCTGAATTCTTGATTCGAGGGAAAGGGAGAGAGGCCGGAAATAGAAAGAGCCTCGCTGAGCAGACGGAGAGAGAGAGAGAGAGAGCGAGAGAGAGAGAGCGAGAGAGAGAGAGAGAGAGAGAGAAGAGGTTGATCGATCCCGCGGGCTTAATTTAAACGCTTCGCGTGTGGACAGGAAGACGAGCGAGAGATTATACGACGGAGGTCTAACTGAATGGCGATATGCGCGAATTTTTCAATTTTTCCAAATTGACCTGCTAATCCGAACGAAAGTTTTTCGAGTGGAAAGATGAGTAATTGAGTTTGAAGAGTTGATTAGTTGTGTGTTTTTCTGGTGAAGGCGAATGGAAGAATGAATTTGTTATAAATTTAGAATTATTCTTTTCATCCTCATGGTAAGATCGCGTTCACTAGCTTACAGCTGATTAAGTCTTTCCTTGTTTGTTATCGAGATGTTATTTTCGCTTTCTTCCACACACGACAAAATATCGATATAAATAAGTTAGTAGTAATTTAGAATCCGTTATGTACGGTAGCGCGGGATTATCGATCGTACACCAGCTCAATATATAATGCAACTCGCGCGGTACCGAATCGAGATTGAGGACGAGCGAATTGCATCTAACGCAATTGTTAGATCGACCATATGCTTCTATTTATTCAAAACTCTTGCGAATGCTTTATGCCAGAGATCGGGTCGGATATATTTTAAATTAAATTCGTGTAAATACGCGACCTATGATTTTGAGATGGTGATTTATTGTCGAACGTTATTTGGCTACTTTGTCTTTGACGTAAAAATTAATTAGATTTATGTGCGAAAATCGCTTCGTTGCACAGAACGTGTTAAATATGGAAATGGTAATTTCGCATGAAATGTGCTGTGGATATGAAATTCATAATTACAGCATCCCTTTAACATCGTGCAAAATAATATTAATATAATGCCACTCGATCCTCTTATACAAATAATCTTTCTCAATGAAACAAAATATTCGTTTATAATAAGCAGACGTGTAATTATCGATTCGAAAAATTCCCATTATATTTGTAGCATCCTACGTAGCATTTCAAGATTCTTCGCCAATAGAAATTCAAATAAATACATCTTGTACAACCTTTTGAACCAAACATAATTAAATAAGATACTGATTAAAACCTTAAAATGGACGGTATCGATCTGGAACGTAGACGCGAACATTTTCTTCATAAGCAACCTAAGAGATAGACACGAGGCAGCTTTTTATCATTCTAATGAAGCACGAAACAAAAATACCTATCCCCGCCGCGATAATTGCACGGTCTCCCTCGTATAACACACACACAGACACAATACACACAGAGAAGGAAAGAGCATGAGATGAAGGAATGACGCGTCGCTGCATGCGAACTCCTCGTTCCACAAAGAATTTGATTTTGCCGTCGAGCAATTACTCGCAGCTCGCGCGATAGAGAGAAACAAATATGAATTCGCTTTGGTCTACCAAGCCGTATAATATACGGTGTCTGGTCTTATTAAATTCCGGAAAGGTCAACGGCACGAGCTTTCGGACATGGCCAAATTTTTGTGTATATTAATTCTACACGGAGAGAAGTCTACGATGAAACATTATTATACTTGTCACCAATCAGGGGACAAACTTGGTTTTTGGGGGCAAATTTAATATATTAACATGAAAATTTAGTACATATTTATGAAATTATGACAATTTCTGTGTAGCATGCCAAAATTTAATAATTTGAAATTTTACTATACTGTATACGAAAATTTAATAAAATATGATTATTGCAATTTTTACTTACAAACTTCTCGCCGTGTATACGGTTCTAGCCAATATAGCTTTGATTTCCTATTTTATTTAGTGCAGTAATAGGTATTTTGGATTGAATTTGTATATTCCATTTTAGAAGCTTTAAATATAGACGAGGTTCACTATTGTTTATTGAATGGGCATAATTAATACTGGTTAAATTTGTAATGACAGTTTATTTGAAGAATCGAAAACAGGTCGGTTTTATAATAAATTAATTCAGAGCAGCAAGCTGTAAATTGAGTAGATTGAGTTTAGAAATTACAAAGCATAAAATATTTCAATAATTAATTTGGGTATATGGACTCATCTCGATATTGTAATATTGTTCTACCTAAATATATATTTTGATACATCAAGTTTAATAATTGAAACGTTGGAGCGCATAAACCAATTATTTACGCGTCCCCAGCCCCAAAAAGAATCTGTCACTACCACTCAACGATCCATTTCATTGAAAGTCCAAAACGAAAATTCCGCCCAAAATTCCGGGTACAAATTTTCCAAACTTCAAACTTACAGTCTAAAACGTTCGAGCGTCGAAACACGTACAACACACAACCCGTATAATAGCCCGAGTGCAGATCTCGAGGAAAAAGAAAAACTGCTGATAACTCGTTAATTGAGGTTTCCCCGTAAGGTCGCCTCGCGCGTTAAATTGTCCCGAAATCCACCTTCTCGCAATCAAGAACATCGTCTACCTCTTAAAGGCACTCAGGCAAATTAAGGGTGCGCGAAGGGAGAGAGGATAAGGGAAGCGTGAAACCGCTTCTTCTTCTTCTTCTTCTTCTTCTTCCTGCTCCATCGTCGGGTCGAGGGAATGTTCGCCCATGAAACGGCCGAGTTCATTTACATTCTCGCTTGTATACCGAGTTCGAGCTCGTCTTTCTTTGCCGGCGCTCGTTGTCCTCGTCGTCGTCGCTCGAGAGAAAAGTCGCGCGTTGCATTGTTTATCGGCGGCTTCGTTGATTAACCGGCGCTTTGCCCTACGAACTGTTTTTAATCACTTTTCGGAGAGGGCCTATATAGTCTATAGCGTCGATCTATCGCTGTAAACGGTTGTTTCGTGCGTGGATTTTGCTGCTTTTAACTTTGACGTATTGCCCGAATCTCTTTTATTCGAGCGATGCTCGAGGCTGTGGGCTAAATTTACGGGGAAAATGAATTCTGCGGGGGCCGTTACGCGCAATTTTGGAAGAATTTTTCATACGGCAAAGTGGGATTCTTCATCTTTTAATGAAAACGCTAGGAAACTTTGTTCGCCCAACTCGATATTTCACGTGGTAAAAATTTTGATGCCACGGCACGGGGCGGGAGCAAAAAAAAACTCCGCTTAAACGGTACCATTCTTTATCCTTTATAGACATTATAGCCCTCGAGCACAGAAATTCCATACTTTTAAAATCTCCCATTCATTCCAATCGTATTTATATGAAATATCCCCGAAATTTATAAACAAATATTTCGGACGTAATAAACAGTAAGAAGATTCCCTTTTTTCTCCATGGAGATTGTAAATTATTTAGCATGTCCATGGCGGCGGCGGAGGTGGCGAGCAAAAACATCTGGAAAATGAAAAAAAAAAGGAAAGAAAAATCCATTTTCCAACGTGAGCTGCGCCATGTCCCCGCTTGTTTTTCATTTTACGGTCAGCGAGGAATTTAATATAGTTTGCAAGAGGCGCGAGGTTATATGATCTAACGCCGAGTCAGAGCCGCCTCGACAATGTTCAGCTCAAATCCCTTTCTTCGCGCTGGATTCACATCGTGTTCCAGAGTGCACGCGTTTTAAATTAATAAAAAAAAATAAAAGAGAGACAGAAAGGAATTATACGAGGTGCGTGGCTCCGCGGAAAAATGTTCATTCTACGTCTTTATGAGATAGATACATTATATTATTTACGTTACGTAAGAAGCGAAAATATGGTTCAGTGAAAGGATTCTTTTCGTAGCTCCATGTTCAATACCTTTATTACGTAGAATATTTACAATGCATATATGGGAGCGTCCACCAGAAACCAGCCTCAGGGCGCGCGCGGCGCATTTTTCGCATAAAAGGCGCTCTGTTCAACTCGCTCACAATCGAACGGTAAGACTCTTAGAAAAAATCAAAAAACACAGATCGATAGATTTTTTCTCGATCTTACTGGTGGTTTAACTATTTTTTCTCTATAATGCTTCTTTAAGGTCGAAACATTGAGTCGAATATTTAAATCAATTTTTCTAAAAAAATGTATTTTTTTTCGAAATAACTTTTTTTATTCTAAAGTACAACTCTTAAGCTACAAAGGCCTGAAATTTCAGGATGGAGAATCCAAGTGTTCCTGAGTTATGATATATTAAGTAAGACGCCGCGAGACCGTACGCGCGCTCTTCATACTGCGCTCAGACGCCCGATTTTTCATTATGTAACTGACTGTTTAATTTTTATTATTTTTTTCGCCACTAGAGGGATTTAGACCTTAATGAAAATATCTGTAGCCAAATTTGATCGCCAAGGTTTTATAAGTTCCAACAATTTAGGGATAAAATATTCTCTTTATGAGACCGATATTCCACTATTCTCCTTAGTTACTCCAGAACAACGAACTACTGGTTATAGAATGCGTGAAATAGGTGTAACTTGTTCAGAACAAAAAGGAGCAGATGACAAAAAAACATTAACACAAGCAAGGTGAATATTTACTAAAAATTTATTAAATTTTAAGAATCAATCGAACGGTTGAGGCCTACGGTGGCTCGGTCGGTAGTCGATTGTGAGCGAGTTGAACAGAGCGCCTTTTATGCATAAAATGCGCCGCGCGCGCCCTGTGGCTGGTTTTTGGTGGACGCTCCCACATATAAATCTATATAAATCATGTTTTAGTTCTTTTTGGTCAGTATTGTCTAAAGTTTCCTCGTCGAACAATTGGCTGCATTCTATTTGGTGGGGTTATAGAAATATCCAAATAATCTCCTATTGTAAATCTGTAACAAAAGTAAAACATAATTAAATTGTACTCTAAATTTCTTAGTAAAATAATTATTAAAATTATATGAATATATAATTCTTAAAATTTAATAAATTTTTAGTAAATATTCACCTTGTTTCTGTTAATGTTTTTTTGTCATCTTCTCCTTTTTGTTCTGAACAAGTTACGCCTATTTCACGCATTCTATAACCAGTAGTTCGTTGTTCTGGAGTAACTAAGGAGAATAGTGGAATATCGGTCTCATAAAGAGAATATTTTACCCCTAAATTGTTGGAACTTATAAAACCTTGGCGATCAAATTTGGCTACAGATATTTTTGTTAAGGTCTAAATCCCTCTAGTGGCGAAAAAAATAATAAAAATTAAACAGTCAGTTACATAATGAAAAATCGGGCGTCTGAGCGCAGTATGAAGAGCGCGCGTACGGTCTCGCGGCGTCTTACTTAATATATCATAATTCAGGAACACTTATATTTTCCATACTGAAATTTCAGGCCTTTGTAGCTTAAGAGTTATACTTTAAATTAAAAAAGTTATTTCGAAAAAAAAAATACATTTTTTTAGAAAAATTGATTTAAATATTCGACTCAATTTTTCGACCTTAAAGAAGCATTATAGAGAAAAAATAGTTAAACCACCAGTAAGAGCGAGAAAAAATCTATCGATCTATGTTTTTTTATTTTTTCTAAGAGTCTTACCGTTCGATTGTGAGCGAGTTGAACAGAGCACCTTTTATGCGAAAAATGCGCCGCGCGCGCCCTGTGGCTGGTTTCTGGTGGATGCTCCCATATACAGATTTTTCATCTTACTAAAAATTCTTAATGTTTCAAAATTATTACATGGTATAGCGATTGAAAAACTTGTAAGGCACGAATCGACACTTTTATTTATTCCAACAAATATCCCAGCAGCTGCAAAGCCTCGTTCAGCTGGAAAGTTCCAACCACCGCGTCGGTAGACTAGAGCGAGGCGATAATACAAGCACCGGCGCGGCAGAAAGAGGAATAAAAACAAGTTTTCCCCGTCATAATTTAAAGTCCCCGCGGCGCACAAAGGAAGAAACTTTCGGAATGAATGGGCCTCCAGCAATCCTCTCTCTCGGCGCGGAACGAATCGAATAAAAATGACGGAAAAGTGAACGAGGAGGGAGTGGGGAAAAGTGGGAAAAGAGATGGAGGTGTGATAATCTAGTCGGCTTAAATTCGTAATTCCGAACGCGCGCAGGAACGGCTTTGTTACATTCCGAGGCGGACTTTTCGCACGCGGCTTTGCGCAAAAAAAATTGGACAAAAATGGCGCGAGGCGCTCCGCGACATCCACTGTTTTCTGCGTGTCACAGCCATTAAAGACGCGGCTCTCTCTCTCTCTCTCTCTCTCTCTCTCTCTCTCTCTCTCTCTCTCTCTCTCTCTCTCTCTCTCCTCGTTGTTTATTTGACAAGCACTGAGTTATGTAAGCTTTTTGCAAAGGCTCCGAGAATAAGAGCTTTTCTTTTCTATACATAATTCAGCGAATTAACGTAATGGTGCGCCCATCAGCAGGGCTTTGTTCGAGTCGCGATTGGGGAGTCACGCGAGTCCGAGCGTTCGGGGGGAGATGTTATGCATACAGGTGCGTGCATGAGCAAATGAAGTGTCAGATTTCGATTGTGACATTAGATTTGCCGAACGGGGAATAGTTCGGGAGAGGCGCGTCATGTAATCCGATCGCAATACCAATGACTAAAACCGTGCGCTCCTCTCTCTCTCTCTCTCTCTCTCTCGCTCGCACACCTGCCGCCGAACGTATTTCTCACAGCTGCACAAGATCATTTTACTCCATTTCATCTTTAATTACACGTATGCGCGACTAACTAATTATCTTTTATGGGTATCATTATTGCGCATTTGAATTACGCGGGATATTATTTGTTTTGTCGTGGGGATTTGAAACTTTGTGTCATAAATAGATTAATTAGTGTCTTTTGTTGGAGGTATTGTTGGGTTAGTCTGTAATTGTAAATTATGTATTTATAATGGACAAAAAATATGCAAAAAATGATTACGATACGTATTTATAATAGCCAAAACTTACTTTATAAAAGTCTCTGTATTTCGTACATATTTTTAAACTATTAAATGTTCGAATATTATCCGAAAAAGCGTTACATCGCAAGAAAAAAACTAGCCATTTGTCGTAGCTATTAACCCATTAACGACCAAAACCCCGAATTTTCAACCACTTTTTCAAGGCTTTTTTTCAACTAAAAAAAAGCTTTGAAAAAATTTTAAAAAGATCATATCCGACGTATTTTGAGATGTTATTTCGAATGGTGATACCGATTTTTTGTTAAAATACTCCTGCAAAAAAATATGGCGTGTTCTTCACGAAAAAAAGTTAAAAAATTTGGAAATTTTCAACTTTATGAATTTTTTTCATAAGGAAAATGCAATGACAATAATTCAAAAT
>UELV01180791.1:0-17370 GCA_900490015.1 Megastigmus stigmatizans
GAGAGAGAGAGAGAGAGAGAGAGAGAGAGAGAGAGAGAGAGAGAGAGAGAGAGAGAGAGAGACGGGGGGATGGGGGGATTGGGAGGATGCGGGAAGGGAGTACCAGGAAGTGATACTCTTTTTGCACGCAAACGCCAAGTAAAAGCCGAGCGTCCCACATCGTTGAGCGATCATCTAAAATCGGCGAGTCGCTCGCGTGCCGAGTCCCGGAGCAAAAAGTCGGAAAAAGGAGGAGCCGCAGCGAGGGACGAAAGGGAAAGAAAGACAGAGACAGAGATCGAGACGAAGACGGAAGAGAGTCGTAATCCAGATAGGGGAGAGGAGTAGCGAGAAAAAAAACCGAAGCGGAGAAAAAACAGGGGAGAAGAATCAGAGCCGCGATGAAATCCAAGGAATGTGTTAAAAGAGGTCGGTACACTCTGCTCGACTGGCGGACTCGGGCCCAGAGCCAGAGCCAGAGCGAGAGCAAGAGCAAGAGCAGCGGCGGCGGCGGCGACTGCGGCTGCGGCGGCGGCAGCACCAGGAGCAGAAGCAGTTCAGCGAATGAACGTCCGCTACGGTGGTAGGCGCGAGGATAGGCTATAGTAGTAGGTTCTAGCAGTGCAGAGAAGAGGAAGAGGAAGGCCCCGGTGGAAGGGGGAAGAGAACGGCAGGTAAAGGATGGCGAGAGGAGAGGAGGAGGAGGTGGAGGAGGGTGGCGAAGGGAGGAGGAGGAGGGGGGAAGAGAAAGAGAGAGAGAGGCAGGGAAAAGAGAGGAATCGCAGCTAGAGAGAGAGAGAGAGGCCGATCGAAAACCGGCGGTGTGTTTCAGCGGTGGAGGCGATCGTGCGTACCGTTTCTGTCCTCCTTAGGCGGCTCTTCGCTGCGGTCTCTTCAGACGTCGTCGGTCGGTCGCTCGAGGAAGAGCCTCACGGTCTAAGTGCGCCAGGTGTGTAACGCGATTCTCTCTTTCTCTCTCACCTCTCTCTCTCTCTCTCTCTCTCTCTCTCTCTCTGCCTCTCTTATTCTTACACTTGTCAGTGCCGCATCTAATTCTCTCCGCTTTCTTTCATATTCTCTCGACACTATTTAACAACGCGCCACAATTACGTCCCATTTGTATATCCTCGCACATGGTATTACGCATCCTCATCTGAATTACCTTTGTAAATATTCGAGACCTCTTCCTCTCTCTTTCTCTCACTCTCACTCTCTCTCTCTCTCTCTCTCTCTCACTTGTTGTCTCTCTTTCGCTCTCTCTCCCTCTCTGTTTAAGAGTGCGCGGTACAAAAAAACTTTGTGGCCCTTTTTGTCATTGTTCAAAAAGCCCGCAACCGCCGCCACGGCGTTTTCCAACAGCTCGTTTGCACGGAAATCGAAATTTGCCTCGAGAACACGTGAGTAAAAGAGCGGAGCAGCTCGCTGGAATTCTGCGAGCAGAACGGCTCTTTAACGTGCGTATGCACACGTAAAGAGAAAGAGAGCCGGTGAGAGACAGAGCGAGTGAGAGAGAGAGAGAGAGAGAGAGAGAGAGAGAGAGAGAGAAAGAGCGAGGGAGAGAGAGAGCAGAAGAGAGCAACAGATAGAGGCCGGAAATTCCACCCGAAGGGGGAGAATCCGCGGTATTTGCATTCTCCTCGTGTCGCTGGTCGGACTGCCCGTGTGTAGGAGCCCGGCTGATCGGTGAACGCAAACTCGTGCAGGTGCTTCCTGAGGCTGCAGCCACCCAGCCACCATATCCATTCGTTCCACAAGCAACACGCAGTGCCACTAGCAGGCTTTCGTCGCCCTCGCCATCGTCGACGCTCTTGATTCTCGTCGCTCAATCAGGTGCGTTGCCCCTCAGCCTCAGCTCTGGCTGCGCTTTAACACCGCGGCCGCCGGTGCCCCCTGAACCATCGCTGCGCTGGACACCTGCTCTCACCTGTGCGGCTCCTCACCGCTCGCCTGCGATCATCTGCGATCACCTGCGCTTTCGGACGCCTACACTCTCTGCAGCTACTTCCTTGGTGCAGTACAAGTGTCTCTGATCACTTTCTCCTTTTCCTCGCCTTCCTCCTCGTCTTCGTCTTCTTCCTCGCCTTACTCCTCGCCTTACTCCTCGCCGTACTCATCGCCTTACTCATCGCCTTGCCTCGTGGCTTACCCATCACCTTACCCATCACCTTCCTTTTTGTGCCTGCAAGTGCACAAGACAAGCAAGCAACCTCGAGCCCACCTACATGTTTTTATTCTGCGAAAAGTGCCGGGTTCAGTTTCTCCTTCGCGGCTCGTAGCTCACCTCGCTGCGCCTCGGTTGTTAAAGTGTTGAGGCTCAGACGAGTTGGCGCGAGTTCCTGTCTCTCTCCGTCTCTCTCTCTCTCGCTCTCCCCCCTCCCTTTTTCAGTCTATGCTTTGCGTCAATCTCGAGACGAGTGGACTGAAGCGCGAGTGATAAACGGAGGAAAAAAATGGAATTGGCCTTCTTTGCTGTTGCACGACCTTAGGCTGGATAATTGTGGATCTGTGAGGAATGTCGCTGTGCGATGACAAACTTCTTTCCATTGGACGTGAGATGTTTGCATGCAACTCCGGATGGAGCGAATTGTACACCGAGTGTCGGACACTGTATACCATCTAATTGTGCTGCTGCAGTTCGTGTACAATTCTCTTCTTGCTTTTTTGAGGAAATCCACATTTTTTTCTGTGTCTTAAGCTATTATGTGACGATCGTGATTGCTAGACAAAAGTGTATAAATGATGCTACTAAAATTATGTGACTGCGCGACGAGTAAGACGATTATTTTGACATTAATTCCGAATACATTACAAGAACTGTGACCTCGATCGGGAAACCAGCTTATAACCGTTACATCGCTGCATTAATTGGAAGAAAAAAAAACGCATAGTCGAATCAACTACCTGCGTCATTTAAGTGCTAAAAATAACATTAAACTTTGATCCATACTTGTTCAGACATAACGTCGTTCTTTTTTCAAATAGTGCTCGAAGTTAAAAATCATAATTTGTCTCTTTTCTTCTTTTATTTCATTAAATTAGTATTGTTATACGCATTATCGACCTTTAGAAGATCGAAGTGGTGCATTATCTTAGATTTCTTACAGGTAATATTATTGCCCTTGCCAAAAGATCAGGTTAATTTATATTTGATTTTGTTAAATAGCAATTGATTGGTCAAATTAAATATAAAATTCTTTTTAAAAGTTAAGTTATAATTTTTATACCTACTTTTATCATAAGGATTATTAATACTTATTTGGATTTTATATAATCAGTAAATTTGAATAAATTACTATTTCAATGATAACCATGGATTACGTAAGACTCATAATAGAATTGCTTCTACAAATTAAGTTATAATTTTAAATTATAATACGATTTTGGAAAGAAATAAGTAACTGTGCTAATGCAGAAATTGAAAGTCTATAATATTAATATGTAATTAATGAAATATTGAAAGCGCAAAATGTTTCTTGATTTAACTCGTTAAAGATTTATGAAGACTTAAGAGGACTGCTAACTTAACCACGATCCCGTAAAACCTTGTTTAAATGTCAAAAATAATTTATACGCTTTGTACTGTATAATATTTGCAAAAGGTAGGGGAATCGGCGAAGAAGTAAGTAGGTAGGGTGCAATAGTCATTGCGCTTGAATTTGAAAAAATAGTCGAGTGCAGAAAGTAGTTTTGTCATTGCAAATGTCCTTTGTCCGTCAATTGATCCAGCGAAAACGAGATAGCGAGGATCGGAATCGGAGTCACGTACATTACGTATAGTATAGCCGGGGTCGTATCGGCCGTCTCACTCGTCCTGCACTTCATGCACGGTATAAGGTACAAAGCTGCTCGCGAGGAAAGCTCGAGCCGCGCAGCAGCCCTCGTTGCTCACTGCAGACGAAGAGTATAATAAAAGGTGATTTTTGTCGGCGAGGGAGCTCGCAAGTACCGTCGCGCAGCGCAGCTCGAGCCCGCGGCGACGGGCATTTAGAAAAGGAAAGTAAATAAAGCCTGAAAAGCCGAGGTCGCGCGCGAACGCACGATGTAGGCGCTTCTTTGAGACTCGCCCGCTCCCTAATTTGCCAACTCTTACTCGTCCTCTATCTGCAGCCCTCGGAGCTCGAGCCCGACAGCAGGGGAAGATAATGATGTGTACCTACACTTAAGCACAGAGAGAAGAGCTGCACTGCACGGCGGAAGCTCGCGTTTAGTCTCGCGTTATTCCTGCTTTTGCGGAGGGGGACAGCTGCTCTCTCGCGTCGCGCATCCTCGGGCTCGTCTAAATATTTACTCTCTCTCTCTCTCTCTCTCTCTCTCTCTCTCTCTCTCTCTCTCTCTCTGACTCTCACTCTGTGTCGCGTTTGTGCGTGTGCGAGTGTGGGTGTGTGTGTCTGGGTACTGCATGCAAACGATAGAGCGATACCGCGGTCCCTATAACACAAGAGCGCCAGAGACTAATGTTAGCGGGCGCCTTGCCGCTGCTTACAGATTCAAAAAGGAAGGAGCGCAGTCCAGCAGCCGGAAGCAGCCGGAAGCAGAAGGAAGCAGAGGCAAGCAGAGGTAAGCAGAGGCAAGCGCAGAAGAAGCCGAGAGCAGGGCTCAAGAGTTGAGCAGATCGAGCAGGATGACGAGGCATAACCACCAGAAGCGGCAGCTCCTCCCCAGGCTGCTGCTCGCCCAGACGCTGGCCTGCATGTGCGTGGCCGGGGTCGCGGCCGGCATCGCCTCAGAGCAGACCGGATCGCTAATCTCGGACGCGGACTACGCGGGTCCGAACGGCGGTGGCGGCGGCGGCGGTGGCGGAGGTGGCGGTGGCGCCGAGGACTGCGATCCGGACATGGTCGGCTTCGAGCTTGTCACCGGCTACGTCTACACAGCGCCCAAAAACCTCATCGAATCGATCCCCGGTAGCCTCATGCTCACCGAGTGCCTCGAGACCTGTCAGGGCAACGACTCCTGCCAGGCGATCAACTACGAGACTGGCCTCTGCGTCCTCTTCAGCTCCAACGCCGACAGCAACCCAGGTAAGCCCACCTCCACCTGTTTATATACTCTCTACTCTCTATATATGTATAACAATGTCTCCGCGGTTCCCCGGTCAAGGTGCAAGGCCTAGTATAGAGGCGGCGGCGCCTTCGCGACGCATTTCTTTTTATTTGGGAACCTGACTCTAGCTGCTCCGCCGCACTTTGACTCCAGTAGAATCATTCAGTGATCGCTGGATGCCGAGATCGCTGCAGCCAACTGTGCAGCGTGGATATGTGCAGATCTCTTGCGTTTCTGCTGGGTAGGGCGCCTGTAACTTTAGCTGCAGCTTAATGAGCACGGATTGTACAGCGCCCGTTTCTGCCGAAGCTTCTACTACTGCTACTCGATGCACCTGGCTTGAGATTATGAAAGAGCGAACTGGAGCCATTGTGTCTAGTAGCTATTCGGTGACTCGAGCCTCTGAATTCGGTAGCAGTAGTCGCAGACGCTCGCGGATCGCTATTCCAATTAACAACGCACTGCACTGCAGCTTTCAATTTGCCTCGGTTTTGTTTACTCAACAATACCCTAGAAATTATTTCCTCCAGTTTACTGCAGTCCTCGTCTTTAGATCAAGTTAATTATTATCTGTATAGAAAAATTAAATTTTCCTCACTTTGCTACAGAACACACCGATCTACAAAGTTGAATTAAAAGCGCGGTATCTAGTATCAAAGGAAAAGGACCCGAACTTGTACTCCTTGCGCAGCCTTTTACCTGTTGCTCATTCTTGAAATCCTACAGTCCCGACGTCTTCACTACGAATTTCAATTGCAAAAGACTATTTGCTTGAAAATGTATCGCGTATGAGTATTCAAGGAAAGAGTAGATCTAATTGTGTTTTAAACGCAATACTAAAAATCCAAATCTGTAGGTGGTAACCGGTTTTATAGTCACATATTTTATGTACTACACGTCGCACACTACTTAAAGTAAAATTCCGCTCACACAGAGTATAAATTTGACTCAAACAATTATAGTAAAAGATTATTCAATTTAACTTTATGTCAAGTCACTCAAGTTATGTGATAGATGCGTTATCTATATAAAATAATTTTTATTTATCATGTAATTATAATATTGAAAGAATTTGATCGATTGAAGAAAAGTATATTGTATATTGTAGGAACTAACTTCCTACAATATATACATATACATGAAAGATAAAAATTTTAATTCTAATCTGACATGCAATTCATGTATTTCAGTTTTTGTGCAGACTCATATATATGCATAAACGGTTGACGTTGTTATAAATACTTCATATAATCACATTTAAAATAAAAAATATATTTTTCTCCTTAGAGCTAGTTTAGGTTGAAATTTAAACCAAAATGACCCGAGATACAGATAAAATAGCTGCTAGATTCGTTGCATAACCAATAATAACGTCTATATATTTTTCAACTATTTATTTGAATTATTCAGCGAATAATTATTCAAAAAATTCCTAAAAAATCTTAATATTGAAAACTTAATTACAGAAATCAATTTTGCCATTTGTTTATAATTATTTTACTATAATAAATAATCATTGGTAAAAGAATATATCATGAACATTGATCTTGAAGTTGTTACCGTGAAATTAATTCCGACCATTAGTTTTTCAAAAGCACGCAATTCTTTTACAAATTGTTGCATTAATTATTGATCAAGAAAGTAAAATAAGCAAAAAAAATATACGCCTTATTTTCCGGTTATGCAATGAACACTGGATTCAAAATAAAAAAATTATATTGCAAAACAGTAGAGCCCAGGACTGCCTGGGTCGGACTGAGCATGTGGCTAGCTTAGATAGTAATTTAGTATATGATATGATGGAAAAATTTTTGGCTGTGGGAGATATAATATAGTTGAATATGCGATAAGGATATCTGCTCGAGGTGTGCAGGCAGTTAGAGCATACAGTGCGCAATTTGGCTAAAGGATTAGTTTTGGCAAAGTCGCTATAGTGGCATATCGAGATAAAGTCTAATTATATCCATCAATCGAATAATAGCTAAATGGGTTGATGGCAGTGGGTTTACATCCGCAAGCTGCCGGCTACAGCAGAAGGCATAAGAGTCGCTACGGCGCGGGCGCAGTCGCAGCCGCACGAGCAATCCTTTATTTCTCCCTCCAACAATCAGACCGAAAGAGCCTTCGCGGAAACTCATTAAAGCGGACGAATTCTTATCGGATCAGTCGGGGTTTTTTCCCTCATTGCGCTCGTTTCTCGAGCTCCTCGAGCAATTCTCGCGTTCCCTCACTCGCAACAACAAGCGGAGGCAAGTCGCATCGAGCCGCGCTCACCATGAGCAAGCGGCAGCATGAACAAGTGAGAATAAAAAAAGGGAAAAAAGCGAAAAAGGTGAAAGAGAGAAAGGAAAAAGGCAGAGAGGAGGAAGACTGCGCAGAGAGGAAGAGTGCGGCAGAAGAAGAAGACTGCAGAGTAGAGGATAAGGCAGAGAGGAAGACAGAGGAGGAGGAGGCAGAAAAAAGGGAGGAAAAGAAATGAAATCGGCAGGCGAGCCGAGGAGGGTAGCAGAAATAGAGGCAATCTCTCGGCCCTATTCCCAGAAGCGCTCTAGCGTAACTCCTCGGCGCGAAGCGCGAGCGAGGGCGTTGGCACCGAGTAAATTCCGCTCGTCCCGGCTCCGCTTGTCCCGGGCCCGCTTGTCCCGGCTCGTCCGACTGTCGGCTCGCAGTCCGCGCGTCAGCGTGTCCGTTGTGTAAAGGCGCCTTAAACGCGCCGTTGAGAGGGTCCAGCTAGTATTAAGGACCGGTATTTCAGTTAACTCGCGGTTGCCGCGGTCGTAAATCATAATGCCATGGCTGCGCACGGCCGCTGTTGGCATTACGTGGCCCGGCCGCCTCGGCCTCGCGTGTGGGTGCCTCCTCGCTCCGTCCGTATAGACCGAGGCTCCGCCAGTGACCTCGCGGCCGTGGCTCATTACCAGTCCCCCGCGATCCGGACTCCCGGTTTTCGGCAGCCGCGCCCGCGCCGCAGCAACTCTCCCGGCAGCTCCTATAACGGTATACTATACCCGTCCTATGCCTACTATACCCTCCCTCGCGCCGCGCACGAATCACGCATTTAAATTTATTCCAGCTGAGCCCGAGCGCCTTCTATACACGCAATATTCTTCTTTTTCTTCTTTTCCTTCCTTTTCTCCTTCTTCTTCTTCTTCATGGCTTCTCTCTTACTATTATAATACGTTGTACTCCTCTCTCTCTCTCTCTCTCTCTCTCTCTCTCTCTCTCTCTCTCTCTCTCTCTCACTCTCTCTTTGCAGCTCGCACTTTAAGTGGCATTTTATGAAAATTCACTCCTGAGAACAATCGGCCTAATGGCACTCGGCTCCTCTTCACCGTGGCAAGCTCTGCGTCATCGGCCGTGAAAAAATTCACACTACGTGCTAAATAACTCGCTCATCGCGCCTGCCAGCTGATTGAATTTCAAGTAAGCAGCCCCGAGCCGGAGGTCGTTCACTTCTCTCCACGTGCTCATTGTTAGTTTTTGTTGCGTTATCCCGAGAGCAGAGCCACCGCACGCTGCACGCCGGCTTGGCCGTTCCCGCGAGAAAAGACTCGGTGATGCTCCGAGCCGCGCGCGACCCGCTCGCCGGCCGGATAGGAGATAATTGCCTCGATCGCGGCGAAATCGCCTCTCTATCGCAGGCCCGAAAGGGTATGAAGGGCCTCGAGTTTGCGACGCGGCGGAGGGACGGCGGACACGATTGGCTCCTATCACGAAATAATTACGAGCTGACTGCAGGGAGTGCCAGTGGATGAGACGGAAATATAGAAAGGGAACTGAAGGACTGCGGGCTGCGCTAGCCTTGAGATTTTCTCTCTCAAGCTTCGCGGGCTCTTTGCAGCACTGCACGCAGCTCCCTGCGACTATGTACATACGAATGTGTGTAAGCCACCTTGTAATATCCAGTCGACGATGTTAATGCGCCATTGTTTTGCGCCGACGCGGACGACGCGTTGCGCACTATTTCTCTCCGGCTTTGGTTCGCTCCCTTATCTCTCGGCTAGCTCGCCGAATAATGTGACGGGATATATGGAAGGAATTAAGGCAGCGAGAGATGCTCCTTCTCTCTCTCTCTCTCTCTCTCTCTTTCCTTCTCGCCCTCTCCATCCTAGACTTTGGGTTAAAGTGCGCACTTGCACTTTAGCTAGTGTATACTGGACTGTGAGCCAACGATCGAAGGAGCGAGCGATCGGTTCGATGCGATAGGTCGATTCATTTATTTTACCTCGCGTAAATATAAGAATCGCGGAAGTCGTCGATATCCATTGCCGAAGCGAAGGAGCTTCTCTCTCCCTCTTACTCTGTAGTTTCCATCTTCTCTCTCTCTCTCTTTCTCTATCGCTCTCTCCCTCTTCGATCGAGTTGGTTCGATCACGAAGACCGCCGTAGTGGGACCTCCATTGTCGAACGTATTTTTCTATAATTGGCCTCGTTTGAGGATGCCGATGCTCTCTCTCTCTCTCTCTCTCTCTGTCTCACACACACACTTTCTCAACGTCGCCATGGAGAAAGGCCTCAAGAGAGAAGTGAGAAAAGCACCGAACCGGTCGAGTCGGGCCAGAGAAAAGGGGGAAAAAGAAGAGGCGTGCGTGAAAAGACTAGTGACTGCAATAAAAAGAGCTCAATAGTCTGGTAAACGGGCCGCTCTCATCATCCTTTTCTCTTTCCCCGGCGAAAGGACTCATCCGTTGGCCCGTTATCGTCTTTGCATTGCGCCGAGTCAAGCGCAAGCTTTGTGTTGCATTCGGGTCCGCTAAATAAATAGTTCAATCGACGAGCGATTGTACCACGATAAAACTTTTGCCTTTCTTACTTCTTGCCTCAGAGCTCAAGTTGGTAATATTTTGGATCTTGATAAAAATCTGCTCATAAAATACGAACAGAGAGATAGCAAAGAATTCTCGATCTTCATTGAAAAACCTTTTTTTTTTTTAAATTACATTGATTGTATTGTAAGGTTGCTATATTTTAAGCATTTTCCACAGTCCACATTACTATGATGTTCTGAAAGTCATTAAAAAGAAACCCTAATTAAAATTACAAATAACAATGGCGTGGTCGAGATTTTCAAGAATTCAATCGAATAATTTTAAATAAATTGTTTCGAATGGTTGTAGAACTTCGCAATAGCCTGTCGAGTACTCGACTCAAAAATAAAAAATGGAATAATCGTAAATAATGCTACCTCGACAGCCCTACGTGTCGATGCCATGTACAAACTAGCTTCTAGTCGTTGGTAACGCGGTAGGTCCAAATTTCAGCATGCATCCTAAACCACGTTGTAAGTAATAAATCTCAAATAACGACAATGAATGAGGCGCAATTTATGAACTCGATAAACAATTGTCTCTGCAGCGGCGTAATTGGTCGAAGAATATTTTTGAGGCGCTTAGATAAACGGAAAAATGCATTCATTGTCCTGCTTGAAGAACTATAGTAGCTTTAAAAAATAAAATCTCGCTAGTGCGAAACTGGAAATATCAGTGATAACGGCCGTCACTGATGATAATTAATCAATGAATATTCTCTATTAGATGAAGTCGAAAGTAGCAAAAACATTTACTGTTAAAAACAGTAAATTTCCACTTGATTAAAATCAGTGAATATTGTCTACTTTCTTAGTGAGAAAAAATTGTTATTTTCTTATTATTATTTGACCATTATACGCAATAGAATTAAATACTTAAAAGATGTTTTCAACTTTATAAATCTAAATCATTGCCATTTTCACTTTTTTCTCATGTGCAACCTATTGCTACTTAAGAATTAATATGTACAATTTCCAATTATTTCATATGTAGATTTAAACTTTATATGTACGAATAGGAAAGCATTAGATTTCATAAGAAGATGAATAAAAAAGTAAATCACGAATATAAATAAAATTTTATTATTTTAAGTCAAATGATATCAATTTCAAATATTCTTCGCGATTATCAATATATGTTTTTGTAAAATATCATTTATTTCGATTATCATTTTGAATTAAAAATGTTTCATCAGCTAAACATTTTAGAAAAGAATTTATAATTAATTTCTAATTTAACTTGCAGATAAATATTCTATGATGAAATTTCAATATTTGGAATGCATATATTTTTATAATATGTCGTGTAAAATTTTATAGAATAATCCACGTTTAATGTGAAGAAAATTTTTAATAAGAGATCAAACGGCATCATAGCGTTACAGTACTTGCAACACAATCTAAAGCTTTCCAGTCTATTCCCGTACGGCGGAGACAAATCATTTCATCAATGAAAATATGATTCACATATCAAATAAGTGAAAATTATATATATATTAATTTGTGAATAAATAGTTCACATATAAAATGAATGAAAATTTTAGATATTCAGATTCAGAGAATATTTTATGTATTTATTGGGATTTTAATTTATTTAACCTAAACATTATTCAAATTACGCTTTATAATTTGTTTAACAACATTTATAGATTATGTTGTAAATTGGCAAATTCAATCGAGTTAAGCTGGTTATACAAGATAATAAATTATTCACTGTTTTCATCAGTAGATACATATAATAACAACATATAGAAGTTTATTACATACATTTAGTGAACCATGACTAATTTAACAGTGAAAAGAATATCCACTGACAAAAACAGGAAAATTTTCACCATTTCAGTTATAAACTCATCGAAATAATTGTAGGATATAAAAGCGCTGAAAGCAGATTTAATTAAGGAGCTCTGTAACCTTGCTCTCTCCTACGCAGTCGAGCTCCTTAATAAAGTCCAGTAGTCGAGAGATGCGACGGATAAACAGAAAAGGAGGAGGAGAAAGGAGGAGGAGGAGAAGGAGGAGGAGGAGAAGGTGGAGGAGAAGAAATAAAGAGAAATAAAGAGGGCGAGGCGTTTCTTCATTGCTGAGGATAAATCAATTACCAAGCGAGAGTAATTCATATCCATTATTAAATTAATCAAGAAAGGGGTAGAATAAAAAGAGAGTGCGGTACAATGGCCGAAGCAATCGATAATGTCATTCGCAAGTATGACCGGCGGGCGCGAAACATAGCGATAGCTCGGTGCAGATATAGCTCAGAGCTGATCATTTGTCATTTGTCGGTCGGTGTGCTGTTGCCGCCGCTGCCGCTGCTGCCGCCACCGCTGCCGCTGCATGATTCACGCTTTGATGGCTTTCACGGGCGCGCGGCCTCGCGATATACATTTAATGTCAGTGTGAGCCAGCGCCACTCTCTCTCTCTCTCCCTTCATCTCCCTCTCTCTCTCTCTCTCTCTCTATGGCTGTTTGGGCGCTGCTCGCGGATAGCCTAGGCTCAGGCGCGGCTGGCATAAATCACATAGCACGCTAATTTCGGAGGCTTTTCAATAACACCGCGAAGCTGGCGAGCACCAGTTTCACCACCCAGACTTGGAGACCTAATGGGGCAGCTGTACTTCAAAGACTAGCATACTTTTATGCAGCCAGATAATTTGGTCGTGCACTAATCGACAGCTGAGTACGGCATTTAATCAATCGCGGGATCAACAGGCCGAGTTGGAGCGGAGCTTCTGGTGAGTGCGGGCGAGTTCCTTTTCCGCTCTCTCTCGATCACACAGACACACACACACACTGCCTCATGAATAATGGATGGCGTTGGCAGTGAGTGTAATGAGAAACGCACTAATTGAATCTTCCGGGTACAATTAATATAAGCTACAACGGCGGTGCGCCGCCGCGGCCGGTAAGAGAAGAGGATCGAGGGAGCCTGGTCAAGGCTGAACTCCTTCGGAGGCTCTTTGACCGCCTCCACAGCTATCCCCCTAGGCCGGGATCCCGCAAGGGCTGCTTGCCAAGCACTGCAATATCTGATTTTTCAAGACACATCGGCCCGTTAGCTTTAGGGCTTGTATCGGCAGCCGTGGTGCTGGAGCGTGAGACTCTCTCCCTCTCTCTCTCGCAACAGTCACGATCGCGACGAGATACACAAGGATTTTTCCTCTGCTCCTCCTGCAGCCCGTTAGAACGAGGCTCGACGGCGCGGCCGACCCAATGTCCCTTCCCAGGGGAGAGGAGCATGAGAGGGTGAAACGGTTACATGGATACTTTTTTTCCGCTAGCCAATTGGGCCAATCGATTGGATTATACGCTGGCTGGGACCGGGACGGGGACGGGGCAAAAGGATGGGAAAGAGATCCACCGAGTGATGCAAGCCACATCGCCGAGGACGACGACAACGACGACGACGACGGCGGCGGCGGCGGCGGCGGCGGCGGCGGTGGCGAGCAGATGTAATCGTGGCCTTCGTGACTCTCGTGACTCGCGAATTCAAATTCTGACCCCGAAATCAGCCGTTGCAAGTGTCATGCGCATCAACTTACGTTAATGAACTGCCTTCGTTTCGTGGCCGTGCGCCGTTGTTCCGCGCGCTCAAGCCTATTGCCGTATTCGCGGCTGTGTTCGCAGCTGTGTTCGGCTGTATTTGTGTGTTGGAGCCCGGCTCACCTCCGACGACTTACCTGTAACAGAGAAAAGAAGCACCGAATTCAGTATAGGCATACAGGGACTGTCGTTAGCGTCGCATCGCTATGAATATTTATGGCACGGGGGAGTTCTCGTTTTTGGCCCGCGCATCGAACGCTGCGTGGGTAATGAGTCGTCGTTAATATTGAGGGTGACGGCCGATGATAGGTGGGAAGCCCTTTGGCACTCCTGCAAGCTGCTAATTTGCGGCCCCGAAAAGGGATCGATATGGCGAAAGTGCGATATAAGCATAACATTAGCAGTGCTGCTGGCTCTGCCTGAGCGACGCGTGGCGGCCGACCTCCAAGGGAATAAGAAAAGCGAAAGCAGCCCGAGGGGGCAAAGGAGCGAGCCACGTCAGGACGTCGGATAGCAGCTGCGGCCGGCAATACAAGGGAAAGCTCGAAAGCGACATTCGTCAGCGACGCGCGGCTATATAGGCTGGCCGCAGTGTTTCTCCGTGGTCTGTATCGCTGCGGGGTAACTGCAGGAGCCGCTCGACACTTGCTTTCGGCCCTCCTCAAAGAAAACTATCAAAGTCGAACCTGGGCCGCAAATCGAGGATAATTCTGCTGATCTAAGTCTGAAAAATAGAATCGAGCGATATACCTATTATAGGAGTTGCGTTGCAGCGTCGGGAGCGGCGAGGGCGGTTGGGCCAGGTCCGCTGAGACTACATGGGAATCGAGCTTGGAGAATACCGTTGCGATGCTCGCCGAGAAATGGCACTCGATTCACGCTTACGAGCGTAGCGCGCATCTCTCCTTCCTCTCTCTCGCTCTCGCTCTCGCTCTTGCTCTCTGGCTCTGCACTGGCTGTCCGGTAATCGACGAAGCGAATCTCCGCTCGGCGCTCCGCGCTCGGCGCTCTCTAGCTCAAAAATACGAGGGTAAAAATGCTGGAATAATCGCGCGGGGATCGAGTCATTTGTCACAGCTGAACGACGAGGGAGTCGCGCGGCTCGCGGATTGCACTGACCCCCCTACATGTGCGGGGAGCATAGAGGTGCGGCGGCCGAGCCGAGCGATTACTCTTCTTGTCGGCCGCCTTCCCGATTCGAGCGCCTGGGGCCGTGTAGCTGGCTGGGTAGGTGCCCGAGTGTAAGTGCCGTCATCCTCCCATGCGCGAAGCTGACCGAGCACCGGCCGAGTTCATCGCGGCCGAGGCTCTTTGCTTTTCTGAAATCGTGCAGTCGGCGGGAGTCGGCGGGAGGAGCCAGCTGTATATGTATAGTACGTACGGAGAGGGAAAACGTGCCTGGCCGCGGCTGATGTAATATTATGCGGAGAATGTTTAAACGCGTTTGTCTGGGGCGTGATGCATATTTCGTTTTAAGCGGCGGTAATCTTCTCCTTCGGACAATTAAAGTATTTAGCGTGTTCACCGGAAACGGCAAATAACTGGGCTTTTTTTCTTTTTCTCTTTCTTCTTATCTCCTTTTCCATTCGATGCGAGAGAAACGATGTGCTCGTTATTATAAAGAAAATAGACTGCCAACATCACTTGCATTTTACACGTTAATTGCATCGGCAAGCAAGGAAAAAGGCTTGCACGGCTGCAGTATCCTTTGAATAAATATTTATCTTGCTAAGCGCAAAGAATTATTTGCGTAACGGTGGTGCGCTAGCTCTAGACAGCTCCTCAAAACAACTAACTTCAATGTCGATCCAAGCTTAGATTTAATTACAACGGTCGACCAAATATCGCCAATCGTCGAAAACACCCAGGCGAACGAACAAAATATCGTTAATCGACGAGAACGAGGATGTCGGCGCAAAAAGGAGCGGAAATCGGGTATGAATTCGAAGAGAACGAGCCGCTCACACAACTTCACTCAGCCTCGTCCCGAAGATATCTATAGGAAAGATGCCGCGAGACAATAGAAGCTACGTGCGTTTCTGCAAGGGCATTTCCAATTCTAGCGCTATATGTCTATCGCGGGGGTCGCGCTGCACGGACGACTTTTCTTGAGGAGTTTCCTGCTTTCGTGGAAGCCGCGTGCAACATTGAAGATGGGCAATTCAAAAGATTAATTGCGAAGCGAATAGAGAGAGAGAGAGAGAGAGAGAGAGAGAGAGAGAGAGAAAGATAGAGGAAGAGAGAGAGAGAGAGGAGGGGCAGAGAATAGAGACTGCGGCCGGGACTGCGCGAGCTCTTTCTCGACGAGACTGCGCGGCTGACTTTTTGCTGCTCGCGAGTTATTTTGATGTAAAAACACTCTGAGAGGAATATCAGTAGACAAGCAAAAAGCTGGAATGCCGACTAGTCGAAAATTACTTTGATTCTCTCGCGCGAAAATTGCGTGTATTATACTCACGGCGAGCGCGTGCAATTCTAATTTACTCGCTTTGGAGCTTCATTGTTGATTATCATGATCACTACGCAAGAACCGACTTTTTCAGGGATGACCGAATCAAAGTGACTGGGACTTGTGAATCACTTTTTAAATGGATCTTTTTTCCAGTTGCCGATCGACGGCGACGTTGGAACTAACGGTTATGTTCCTTGGCAGCTGACTAAAATTTTTTAACCCCAAAAAGTTCATAATAAACAGCGACGTATAGATCTATACATCCACTCACTCATAGTGATTTGCCAATCATTTGAAGTCAAGCAGCATCTACCATAATTCTACAAAATTTACATTTTCACATACGATGTAGAATTAAAATAAGGACTTATTTGGGGGGATACAATACATGTGTGATTTTCTGCACTTACAGTAAATTAAAGGTTTTAAAAAATGGGGACTCGGTAATGAATGCGGAGAAAAAAAGGAAAGAAGAAGCATTCTGTCGCTGGAAAATGGTATAAAAAAGGGCTCGTCCAGGACTGGCAGATAGGCCAGGCGAGAGGAGTAGAGGATCGTGATCGATGAGAGACGGAGTGAGCGGATAAGGCGCGCGGGGCCGCGTCCGAGGATCACGAAACTTTAGCCGGACCCGTTAATCGATGATAGAATCATTGCCCTTCTTGCCCAGCCTGGCCAACTTCTTGGGTGGTGTACAGAGGCTCTGCAGCGGCTCACACTCGCGCTATCACACGTATACGTGCCTTTATTTTTTTATTTCGATTTATTTTTTTCCTCCCCACTCCTCTTCTTTTTTCTCTTATTTTTTCTCTTATTTTCTCGCGTCGTCTCTTTCGTTCCGCTCGGCGCAATGGTGCAGGACTTGGCAGGCGCGTGCAAGCAGCTGCAGCGCCCTCCTCCTCCCGCCCCTCCGGAGCTGCGTCACGGCAAAAGCGAAAAAGAGAGAGAGAGAGAGAGAGAGAGAGAGAGAGAGAGAGAGGTTATTCGGTGCTCAATCTACGTGTATGAATTGCGCCGCGAGTGCGTGCGGGAGCTGCATCATCGCGATAATAAGCTCGATCGACACTCCCGCTCCCGATCCCGCTGCCGCTTTGGCTGATATAAGTTGTGCCGCTGCTGCTGCTGCGACAGATCGCTTATTTCATGCTCGGTGAATTTGGCGCGAGCCACTTTGAGCGCCCGCCGGCTACTTTGTTCCAATTAAATCTTATCTTGAGTTATCGCGTAAGCCGACAGGATGACGACGACGACGACGACGACTTATTCCGGATATCGAGCTGCCGCAATTGATGCATGTAATCCGAGCTGTCGCATTCATTATCTCCTGCTCACCTCTATTTGAATGATGTGTTGCACTTGAGATCGAATTAAAACTCGGCGCTAATTAATCGATCTCGTACATCAAGCCCCGGAGCCTCGGAAATAAAGAGCTAATTAAGATGGCCCGATCTTTTATCTGCTGCTAGAATTTAAAACTTTACTGCTTTATTGCGAAGCCAAGAACTGGATTAATCACCTTAATCGCATGTCATTTATTACATATATATAT
>UELV01180792.1:0-19464 GCA_900490015.1 Megastigmus stigmatizans
GAGAGAGAGAGAGAGAGAGAGAGAGAGAGAGAGAGAGAGAGAGAGAGAGAGAGAGAGAGAGAGAAGGCAGACCCATAAATCTCTCGGCATACTCCAGGGGACATTTGATCCTTGCGTAACCCAACGCCGTTAATTTATTGCCCCGCGTTTAAAGTCACCTTCGTCCGCAAGCAAACTAAGAGAGAGAGAGAGAGGAGAAGAAAGACAGAGGAACTGCGCGAGGCGAGAAAGAGATGCGATGCGATGCGCTGCGCTGCGACGGCAACGTGTACGCTGATCTCTCGGTTTCTACACAAAACGCTCACAAGCCAGAGAGAGAGAGACGTGTTCTTAAGGGTTGTCTCCACTCATTTACCAGGGTAAACAAGTTTATTTATAACAATGTTTCAAAGCGGAGGCGCAGCTCGTCGTGGCGAAGAGCGTAAGTTGGATGTGGAGCCTAGTCTCGAGTCTTATTGCAGCTCCGCGGCTTTTGAAATTAATCATTGGCTACGTAATTATTGCCGCATTCGAAAATAACTATAAGCTAATAACGTTCGCTCATCTTGTGAAAATGTTAAATTTTTCACCAATTTACGCGAGGAACGGTACGGGTGACTCGTCTAAAGTGGCAGTTGACTGCATGTTTATAAACAGAATGTTAGTACGAAAATATCCGTGATTTAATCGTGGGGACAGATGAGAATGGAGTACGGAACGAGAAGCAAAATATTTTTTCTCCTTTCTTCCAAGTCTTTTGTTTTCCTCATTGTTATACAGTTCGAAATTAGTCGACCATTTAAGCGAAGCGGATTTGGAATGCACGGAATCTTAACCCACGGCACTTTGTATTTTGGGACTTCAACTCCGGTGGGCCACAATCCCTTAATTTTATAGCAAAGCACTGCACGCGAATTCTTTTGCCCTCCCGAAAAGTGTCAAGCTTTTTATCCTCGTTACTTTAGTCGTCGTTCTTCATTGTTAACGAGAAGCGCTTAAATTGCGTCATCGGTGCACTTGGCAGGTCTCTATCCTCTCTCGCTCGCTTTCTGACAAGAAAAACGCTTCTCTGCACTTGACTCGCTCGACGCGTGCATTCAAGTGTCTACACGCTACCGACGCGTCATTAAGATAACAACACTTCCAATGCTCAAACACACATATCTCATATATTATGAGACTTATTTGTTTACGCTTCCGGCACCGATACAAATATTTGGTACAATAAAAAGTATCGCGGTATCATCCAAATGATACGTTTTCTTTAAATTCTCATTTAATTCGCTGAATGGCTCAGAAACGTTTGTCTTTTATAATCGCGAACAGAGAAGAAACTTTTCGGTCAATTCATTGCCGCTTAAACCAGCTTCGAATGCGGCACACAATTGCAAAGACTATCGCAGATGCGCACTTGCAAAGCACACAATAAAACCAACAAGGATCATGACAGCATATCTGTGAATAGGCCGCTCGCGAGTGTCATTACGACTGGAAGAGTTACACTGGTGGAATCGCTGGAAAAGTAAAAAAAAAGAAAGGCAGTACATCTCGAGCAAAAGCTCTTTAATTAAGCTTGCAGTCGCGCTCACAAGTCACCGTTAATGGCACACGACAATAATAATACACGTGCATAAGAATGTCTGATCCGTGCAGGCCGATGCACTGCTGACTGCAGCGTCGTTACCGCGACTCGTCGCGACGTCTGGGATTTTCGCCTTACATCGTCGGCACTGCTACTACTTCGTCTGTCGCTCATTCTTTTTTCAGATTCTTGTCCGTTTTGAAGGGAAAGATAGATCGATGGATATACCAAATATTCATAATTTTCGTTACAAAAAAGAGCGAGAGGAGGAAAGAGAGAGAGAAAAGAATTTACGAGCTGCGTAACTTTTCGAGTAATTTACTTGCTTTTGTACAATCGATCGAGTAATACCATCATGCGTCTAGCTATCGAAAGTGGGGTTATATGCGTTCATACGTTGATTTCTAAATTTAGCGTCATTATTCTAAATAAATGCTTTGCTTTCTTCAATTTTTCAGTCTCTTGTAGTTAATTGATTTTTTTTTCTTTATTTAATTTAAAAATTAAATACAGTTTTTAGGATCATTTTGAACTATTTCCCTTTGATTTTTTACTTATAAACTATTGTTCGTACATTAATTAACATACATATATCGTATAAATAGTGAATTCAACATGCGCTTCAATTTATGAAAAAACGAAAGATCACAAATGCTTGATTTGGAGCAATCAGAATCTCCACAGCTGTTATGTAAAAGCTAGAATGCATAACAATACTCATTTTTTCGTTGAACGATAACGATCGCAACTCGTACAATTCAGCAACAAACATGCGTTCAAAGGGACTACGCTTTCGACCGACGTACTTCTAAGTTTCTCTCTTTTCCCTTTCTCCCTCGCAAGAACGCAGTTTTTTTAGTGCTTATTTTTCTCACTCTCCCGTTCGAGCACTATAAGAGGACGAGCTCTTCTTTAAGCACGCCATGATTTACGCTTTTATACTTCAGACCAATTCGTGTTCTCTTCTTTCTCTCTCTCTCCCTCGTACACAATCTTCTTCCGACACGCGCTTTTGATTAAGCGACACCGAACTCTGCGTATATAATTCGCGAATTGCATACTTTCACGCACATGTATGCCGCTGCCTCGTGCACCTTTGCAATTGCTGGTTATCACGAGCTGCCGGCAGCTCGAATCTAATATCGATAATGTAATTAAATGCGATTGACGTTTCGGGAGGATTTATGGTATACGCCCGGGGACTTTCTTATATATACGTACATTATATCGCGGTGGTGGCAATTGCGCGCCTTTCTCAACACGTCAAAGCTTATATATTTCATTGGCGCGTTCTCGTGCTCATTAGATAGACCGAAACGCAAATTAGAATTTATAATTCATTTAAATCAATTCGTCTGACCGACGTCCCGTATGCATATACGACAACTGAATGTGAACGTTTCTGAATGTGTGTACATTGTGTGTGTCTAAGTATGTGCGTGTATGTGTGTGTGAATAAATGCGAACAATTATCAGAGAAAAATCGATAACTCATGAAAATGCAGGATAAAAATTCCAAAGAGTGCATACATAATTAATACTAATATATATCGTTGATGCTTTTCTGCTTCAAGCAATCGATACGGCATTGGAATGTCTTCTTCTAATATATACATGAGTTTTTTTTATATTACTTAAAGTCGTACTACTTGTATTCCTATACATACACTCGGTGCTAATCAGCGATGAAATTGTAAACAAATCACATGTAAAATTTTACTACGGTGCTTGTATCAGTTGAACTACGAGTCCACCTCTCTGCCAAACCGAGCCACCGTATGCCTCTACATAATTAAGATTCCGTTTTATTTTTTCAACCAAAGATGATGACGGAGAAAATACACCTTCACTTTGAACAATTCTTACCGTTCGTAATATTCATTGGATGTGATAAACTTATTTGATATCGTAAAACTTTCACGATGATCAACAATCGAAATAGAATTTAGTCCTTCGTTTATTAATAGCCGTACTCAAAATGATTGAATTTCCTCTTTGTAACGAAGGGTGAATAAAAGGAGTGAGAAAGAGGTCGAAAAGAGCGATAAGTAAGAAAAGGGAGCGCTCTCGCATTTCTTGGAATTTTTTGTCGCTACGGCCTTGGAGCAAAGAAGTCTAGAGATTGTTAGTTGAGAGAAGCTGCTACTCATGTGAGTGCCCGTGAGCCTATAGAGATTGGTATGTTGTTAATTTGAGCGCGAAAGAGTGAGTGAGATAGGGGAGAAGAGAAAGAGAGAAAGAGAGAGAAAGAGAAAGAGAGAGAGAGAGAGAGAGAGAGAGAGAGAGAGAGAGAAGAGAGCGGGAAAGAAAGCAAGGGCCCGAGGGTGTGCAGCTCATACGTATATATGTTCCCAGCCCAGGCGCTATCTCCCTTTTCGCTCTTGCTTCCTCCTTTCTCCCGCTAACGCGTGCCCTCTTTCTCCTTTTCTGGTTCTATTTTTTTCTCAGCCAGCGTTGCCGCTCTCGGGATAGAGAGAGAGAGATAGAGAGAGAGAGAGAGAGAGAGAGAGAGAGAGAGAGAGAGAGAGAGAGCGATTCCGGAACCCTAAAGAATTCTCTCTATCTTGCTTTCACGAAGAGAGAGAGAAAGAAGGGGGGAGAGAGAACCGCCATCCGTCTTCATCGGCCGACAGCGCGACGGGCGGCGTTTGCCTCGAATGCTCACCAAGGAGTTTTCTTCTTCTTGCTCTTACTTTTTTTCTTCCCGGATCCTCTCTCTCTCTCTCTCTCGCTCCCTCTTTCCGTCTGCTCGCTCATTCCACTCTTTAGAACTTCATGGCGAGTCTACTCGCGTTGCGCGACTGCGGCCTAACCCTTTTCATATAATATTCCAAACCTCAAAGCTCACACGAGAGCTTCAGCGCACATATATACATTATGCCCTTGAGTTTTTTGTAGTGAATCATTCTTTTCCTTTAGATATACAGCTCCTTGTTTAATAACGCTGTATTGCACAGAACAGTAATTATTTGACAGTAATTATTGACCATGAATGAAATGAGTTGGAGCTCGAATTGTAATTAGTGTATTATGCTACAAATGTGCAAAGGTAGTGATTCCCGCGCGATTCGAGTTTTTCGCCCGAGCGAATACGGGTAGCGTATACTATTTCGTCTAAGAAGGTGCACAAAGTTCGAGCATTATCATTAACAAAAAATTAGAAATAGTATATTTTACAACGATAGAAATTAAAGGAAAAGAATGGAGGTAGGTGGAGAGAAGGCAGGCGGTGCAAGGGCATCCGCTCTCGTAAAAAGGTAGTTAGAAAGAATTAGAAAATGTCGTTTTTATTGCATTTTATTTAAAAAAAATTTCAAACAAATTAATAAATTTATGCTTATGCATAAACCGTGAAGCAGCACAAAAGTCGAGATTAAATAATATTAAGAGGAAATCTACACAGTATATTAATATATTAATATAATAGTATATCATATAAATTATATTAATATTTATAATCTATAATTACATATAATCAACATTTTATGTACAATTCAATCGTTTTTGTTCTTTTTTATATTATTTTATAATATTTAAAAGCTCTCATGATAACAACGTGTATTAACAATGGTCTTCATGTATACGATCAAATATGGTCGGTCTACAATAATCTTATTGCGAAATTTTGTTAGCTAACGATGCTAAATCACGCGAATGAAATACGAAGCGAAAAGGTGACAATTAAGAAAATCCTCTCAAATATCTATTTCGATAACATAATTATAATTGGACAAAATGACGCTTCTCGGAAATATCTATTAATAATAATCACTAATGAATTAGCAACATTCATTATGGCTCCGATAATATATCGCTCGCATTAAACAAGTAGATATCGCGGATAAAAGCGCAACTGTGCGAACCGTGAACGATCGCCACAAATGCAAGCAGCAGCAGCAGCTACGCATACACTTCGGTAGACCGAAGCTTGCAGAATTAACATTTTAAAAACTCGTCTTACGCAGACTTCGCATTTTTTCCTCGACTCGGCAAACTTTTTTCCTTCCTCCAGCTGCAGCTTCGAGATTAAAGAGCGAGTAGCCTCCTCCTCGTGCAGCCGTTGCAATTAATAATCTCATTCAAAGTTGGCTAGCCAACAGGCAGAATGCGAACTGATCGCGTCTTGGATAATCGGTTCGATTTACATCATACGCGAACTCATACGTCCCTGTCGCATTACCCGGCTAAACCTCCGAAAAATTACGTGTTCAGTAGCCGATAAGGACTATAAGGAGCGCATGGATAAACTCGCGGAACGTGCAGATACAGTCTGACGCTCGAAACTCCTTTGCAAACATGTTTGCCATAATAATGTAGTTGTCTTTAAAATAGCGAATGGTTGGTTTTCGAAATGCACATTAAATAGCTACCTATAAATACCATATATACTTAATTCAGTTATTTAATTCCAATTATAACAAATAATTCTTTTAAATGTCGTCAAACGGCTAAAAACTGTTATGGGAGAGATGGAAAGAGACTGCGAGAAGGAACCGGAGAGATACGAGGGAAATAAAAAAAAAAATCTGAGAAAAAAGATAAGCGTGTAAGCTTGGCGTCTCAGACTCTTTCTCGGAATATTCATATGTATAAGATTCGAAAGAGAACATTATTAATGGGATCTCGGAGGAAGCCGCCGGTCCGCGGCACAGCGAAACTCGAAAACGCGCGCGCGACTGACGTGGTTTGGATTCTCAGCTCGCGTCTTCTTCTGCAGCCGACTATGATATATAAAGTCCTTGTGGGTCGAATGACGGTAAACAGCAGTAAATAATTACCCGCGATAGAGGCTGACGCTCTTACCTGGTCCCAAACACTTTTTGAAATCCCACGATCTTCATCGCTTTGAATTTTTTCGGAAGATGTATACGCGACAGAATCGTCGCGATACTTTTCATGATTTATTACCGCGGAAGGCCTTTTAATGAAATTTCTCGTAATATAGGAACATTTTTTGATTGCATCAGACACATAGAAAAATATTTTATAATTATACTTGTGGCGGATGGTAAATAAAAAGAATGAGAAAGCAGTTGATTTATAAAATTTGTATGCGCTTGCAATTTCAATTACAAAATGGAATTAAATGTTCCAAGTCAGATTGTGAATTTGATCGATTGCAAATATTCATGGGGTAAAAATTGCTGATTACTCTCATATTTATTTACATTATGGCCTACTAGAAAATATAAATGTTTTTTAATAAATTCTGCTACACAAGTGTATACATAAGTCTATATATATGTATTATATATAATATATAGTATATAATATATAATATGAATGAGAGAAGAGAGTTATGCATATTCAAATTCTCTGGCAAATGAATGAGAATTCTATGTAGTGATTTATGCATCAGAGGTTATTTTCGTTTCAATTCGATGAATAATTGTCAATTATATATCTTTGATTGAAAGGACTTGCATATTAGTGTTATTGCTAGTTTCTCATTCATTTAGATTCTCTTAGTAATTTTAAGGTTACACGTTCAAATATATATTCAAGATTATAGGTATCATAATCAGTACATTATTAATTCTTATATTCTTTTAAGTGCATCGGATACTATAATTTATTAATGAATATGAGTAACAAGTAATCAGGTGTAACATTTACAACTGATTTAACCATCAATGTATTTCATCTTACTGACATAGTTATTAGGAATAAAAGAAAGCTCAACTAATAAACTAATAAACGATCTGTATATCAATCATTGAACTGGATTTCATAAAGTTTATTAGAGTAAACTGGCGTTTTAGTATACAAACGTGATTTTATCACTCGAAAACAACGTTCCGTTAAATCAAGTACATTATCCTTTCATTTTATAAGATCGCAAAAATCGACTATTTACATCAAATGATAGAAAGATTAATTTCATGAAAATTGCCTAATATCATCTACTTCCTCCTCAGTAATCGTTTTATGTACTTCCAATCTAACCATAACGATGTATCTTTCTCTATAAACCGTTACAAGTATAACGAAAAACCGCATAAAACACCAAATTCACTAAGTGTATCCTTTAAAAAAAAAAAAAAAAAAAAAAAAAAAAGCATAGGCAATATCGTAACCGCATTCAATTTTCGCTTGTTGCAGAGAGGAAGCGAGGCCGCCAGACATACACGCGATACCAGACCTTGGAGCTCGAGAAGGAGTTCCACTTCAATCGTTACCTGACCAGGCGACGCAGGATCGAGATCGCGCACGCGCTCTGCCTGACCGAGCGCCAGATCAAGATCTGGTTCCAGAACAGGCGTATGAAGTGGAAGAAGGAGAGCAAGACGAAGGGCGAGCCGAGCTCTGTCGACGGCGACACCGACATCTCGCCCCAGACCTCGCCCCAGGGTTGAACCGGCTCGGACGGACCACACGACATCGCCAGCAGAGAAACATTATACAGAAGAGAAAACGAGGTATCGCTAGACAACAGATCGCTAGACGGCTGGTGCCTCCTTTCCGCCACTACCTCCTTACCCCCAACCACACCCCCACCCCACCCTACCTCTTCCGTAAACATGAAAACGCAAACGATGAAGAGCCTCCTTTCCGAAGACCTATACTCCCGATCCTAAACCCCCCTTCAAGATAGTCCCCTCTCCCTCACAAACAAATATAGACATACAACCGCAATGACGCTTATCTTGTCGTGTTATTAAAAAAAAATACAAAACAAAACAAATAAATAAAACAAGCTGCTCGTACCAAATATGAATGAAGATGTCGAGAGGAAGACGGACACGGAGAGAAAAGAGATAGAATTTATTAGTTTCCGAGACCCAAGGCTTTTTTCTACGCGATGTGGACGTACGGTGTTGGATAGAGCTGTGTGAGCCGAAGAGGATTTGCAAACGTGTACTAGGAGGTCGAGAATACTAAAACGATATGACGGGAATGCGCAATTATTTAATATGGATTTAAAATGAGAAAAGAGAGAAAAACAAAACAAGATAAAAAAGAGATGAAAACGACGCTAATAAAAGAAACTGGATCGCATGCTAATCAGAACCGCGTTAACCTCTATTACGTTTAATCGAATGTAATTTACTAAAGCCTATATTTAGTGCGAATGGACGCTGCGAGTGCGCGCGCGCGACGATATATTATGTAACTTAAAACGTGAGACGACGTAAAGCGAGCGACAGTTGGAATGGATTATGTGTGTGATTGGGTGAGAGAGTGAGCGAGAACGAGAGCGTTTAATGTGCGTGAGAGATTGCAATTGACAAAAGAGATGGAACGCACGGGAGTATGTGCACACCGAAGTTAGGGGATATGTAAGAAAGCGAGAGAAAGAGAGATAACGTCCGTATGAATCCAAAGGATCCAGCAGGAGAGGTTTTTTATTATTTATTTCTCTTATGTCGATAAATGAAAAAAAAAGGTTATACAGGAAGATAAAAGAAAAAGAATAAAGGTAAAATAAATAAATACGCGCATAGGGCGTAAACGTCGCGTAGCGTTTCTTTTTTGTGCTAGTTGTAGATATTATACAGAAAAAGAATCATGCATTATTATTATTATTAAATAATTATTATTGCGTCTCTAATTTAGCGATTACAATAGTTAGGACACACCGTTTAGTGTTTTTATTTTTATTTCGTGTATAGGGAATACGTTTGTTTCAATATTTCTTTCCTCCAAGTGGAAGAGAATATCGAGTCCCATTCGACTCGGTCGCGGTGGCTCGGCGCGATTGGGCGTGCTCAAGACTTTTTTCCTCGACTAGTGCCAAGTGCGATCTATCAAGAGGTTACATTATGCTAACAATAAAATAAAATGAAATAAACATCGTTGAAAATCTTTGTAAACAAAATTGTGTCGCGGGCGTGTCATAGTCAGTTTCGAGGCAGCATAAAACGTAAAAGACAATGCTCGAGAGAATCAGACTTGGGCGAAACGTAATTGGCCCGAATGAAATGAAATCCGATGCGGAAAGCGCGCGCGGCATTATGAACCACTGATAAATCGTGAGAGTAGTCTACAGCTTGGAACTTTGATTGTCATTGAGCCTAGCACGTTGGTTGTCGTCGTTATTATCATTTTTTTTGTTAGTGTGTGTCGTGTCACTGCGCCTCGTATGTCGAAATGAATGACTCGCGACCTTGATCTCGGTTCCGTAGAGTCTTTAGAGAGGCGGTGAGAGAGACTATGGGTGTTCGTCGGTAACGAGAGTTGATTAGACGTTTTCATGCTATACTACGACCGACGACTTCTTTGTATCTGCTCGCCGTTAGCCACTCAGATTTCAATGGCTAATTAGTGTGGAAGAGTATTGCAGAAAAAAGTTAAAAGACTTAATATCATTTATTTTGATATCATGTTTTCAAAAAAGAAAAAAGATGCACGACTCTCACACTGATACCCTTTTTGAGCGAGTAAAAAAAAGTGATGTACAAAATTGATTCTACCACCTTGGGAATGACTGACGGATTTGAAAGCAGATGCTAATGGTGTATAATTTACAAATTGTCAATATTAAATTATATTACATGGCCGTGTCTGGTTCTGTCAATTGTTCTCAATAAGGTAATTCGCCAGCTAACATCCAATTTCTCTTCAATTCAAGTCGCTTAATTTTGTATTCACACACATGCTAAAAGCTTGGCTCACGGGTCACTTTGGAGGGTACAAAGGAGTCGAGCTGGAGTCGAGTTCGCGCCACAATCGACTTCGCGATTTATTGACGTTTATTCCCGTGATTCTCCGTGTAAATACGCGCGTAACTCGGACGCAAGATAATCGACTGGTCGACCACGATTGTTCTCTTTATAATAGACTTTTTTTTGTTTCTCGTTTTCTCTTAGAAAAGAATCGTCCCCTAACTGCTTCACGGACACGTGGCTAAGTTACCAACGATGCAATCGTACGCTTTTTGTTTCTTTCTTTCATTATATATATACATACATACAAATATATATATATAAACGTGGAAATTCCTGGCATTAAGTAATCGTTTGTATTTTCTCTTATATTTTTGTCGTCGTTCTTTCTTCTCTTATCGGAATATTCAGCAGCGCGCGGCACTATCGCAAAATCGCCGCAGGATCCGATAGAACAGCCCGAATATACTGACAAAAGATGCTCTTTTTATATATCATAAAACCCATTGAACGTAAATAATACATATAAATTGCGCGATTCGATGAGAACTTGTAATAATATTAGTCAAATGGATATATGCACGACAACGATCTAAACCCGGTGAATATAACTTCCTGCAGCGTTTCAAAAGTGCCGCGGGTCTTCTTGAATATATTGCCTAAAAGTTGCGAATCCGACTGATTACCAAAATTCTATTTACGCTATAGCGCATGTAATCGGATATTAAGTGGATTTTTACACATTAAATATGCTTTTACTTCCCATTCGAGTCGGAGGGACAGGGGGAATAAAAAGAGCGCATAAAAAAAAGGTAACGATTATAATATGGATCCCGGTCGCCGATTCAGCGCGTCGTGGCGAAATACTGTGCTGTGTTGTAAAATTAGTTCGACACTTAGGTTTTTATTATTAAAGTGACGAGAGGGAATAAAGAGGAGCCTACAGCTAATGATATACGTAATTGAGATAATACATTATTATTATATATACACAGAATAGAAGATGATATTCGATTTTAGGATGAGGTGTGAGTTTTTTTAGACGATCCGCGAGACGTAATTATTGCCAACTCGATCCACGGCTTCGAAAAAAATAAAAATAAATCAATAAAAAAGGGATAAAATTAAAGCGAACGATAATAAGAAATGTAATAATGTAATGCATCGAGGCATCGGTAGAACAAATCTGAAATTGTAGTTTTGCTTCTTATAAATTTGTCATTTGCAAGAGTATAAGGTTCGAAATGTATCTGTAATCTACACTTCTTCGAGTAAGCAAAAAAAAAGCTTCGGATGAAGAGCCTATTTCGTTTCTTAGGCAATTGTAAAAAACCATTTGTACAGGTAAAAAAAAACTACATAGACTTGCGCTAAAAAAACCGAAAAAAATGTTTCGGCTGCACAGATTTGTCTGTATCCTTCGTCCTCGATGTACAACCGATATACGTAAAAAAGAGGCGGTCGACGCGCGACCGCAGCCTTTTCCTTGCCGAAGAGATTTATTTATGTAATTATATTCCACTTTGGTAGAGCAACGGAAAAATAAAAAAAGAATGTAAAGAAAAAGCGAGATGGAAGTAAAAAGAAAAAGAAAAAGAAAAAGAAAAAATTGCGATTCGAACGACTATATAAATGCGGGAGTTGAAACGAGCCGCACGTCGGGAAAAGCTCCCGTGCGTCGATTTTTGATCGAGCGAAGGTGCAGAGCCCTCCCCGCTGTCGATAAATCACGTCCGATGTATATCGCGGTATGGCGGTAGCGCGGCAGAGCCCCCGCGCGCGCGATGAAAGTGGATAACGCGCTTCGCCGCCCCCGCGCGCTTTCGAGAGAGATTTTTAACCCGTGCACCCGCGCTTCACTGTTATACCGCTCTTATATGTATTTGCATTTCGACAGTTTCCCACTCGATATCGACAGTTTGCGTTCACGACTCTGTCTGGCGCTCTTTTTTTTCTTTTTATTTTTTTTTTAATTTTTTAATTCGTGGATTCGAGTAAGCTGTCATTTAAGTGTATATTTAAAGGAAATTTGAGGCTTGAAGTAGGCGAACTTCGTACTTTGTACATTACATTACACGTACCCTTTATTCGAAATAAAATTTATTGAAAAATACCTTATTATTTCTTTATTTTAATGGAAATTCATTCTCAAAAATTTTGCACGTTTAGCAGTGCACGATTTTATATTATATAATCAAATCGAAAATGCCATGAAGTGTTGTGTTAACTACGCGTTGCATAGCATAGATTCAAACGCAACAGAAAATTGTGTACGCAAGAGGGGGGGACAAGTACGTATACTCGTTGACATTCGTCACGAGTGCTAATTGTGCATTAATCAGTCGGGCCAATCTATAGGTCAATTAATAACGGCATCGAAGTAACGCGTAGGGCGCGGCTGTGTGAGACAAAGCCGAGAGATTTATTACCTCCTCGCGCCATGTTTACTATTGTAACACTTCATAGTGCTATTACGCTACAGCATGTATACGAGATCGCTTGAACTCCCTCTTGCAATACGTGCGGAAGACTTCTTTTGCTTTAAAAATACTAACCTTTCTATAATTTTGATATTTTTATTTTAAATTATTCAACTTTATTTATTTAAACTATTTAAAGTGATTCTCAAACAGATACTACTTATGATGAGAAATCGCAGTATCTCGGCATAAAATCGCAATACACAGAAATATAAACCATTTATTGAGTATTTCTTCAATTCTGATATAATTTTTGACTTACAAGTCCATGCAATACAACGAATTTATTTTTGTTGAAACACTGAGAAAACAATATCGAAATACTCACGCGATGAATGTAGTAAACTTTTACGATTTGAAAATTGTAAAATTATAATAGATCTTAACTTAAATTTTCAAAAACATTCTTGTGCGAAAAGTTTTACGATTTCGACATTGTAATATAGTACGATAACGCTTTCTCAGTGAAGATTATTAATAAAACAAGTTTAAATGGAAATATGCTTAAAGCTATATTCGTTTTTTTCAGCTTGTAATTTTTTAAATTGACGGTGATGCGCGGCTCACAGAATTTAAAAATCGATCCCTTCGCTCTGCATTATATATTTTGTAAAACATGCAATTATCCTGTTTTCTCGACGTCACAGTGAAATCGATGTAATCGTGAATTGACCATTAAAGCACCCAACGACGTGCGGCCCGTTATAAATTGCGTTCGCCAATAACACGTACATACACACACCCCATATAGGTAAAAAAAGCTCGATGCATCGAGTATACGAAAAAATGAAAAAAATAATCCTAAAATAAAAATAATAATAAAGGGCGAGAAGTTTCCAAGAAGAAGAATTGAAAAAAATTGCGTTGAAATCGAAGAAATTTTGTATCTACTGGATCTTTAATAAAACTATACTTACATTAGGTAAATATGTGAAACGCGGCGAAAAAGATATGTGTAGGCTTAACTATATACATAGGGGTATAAATGCAAATTATATATTTTATCTCTATTCGTATCTACCCGCGTATAAAAAAAAAAAGTTAAAAAATTTATGAATACGACGATATACGTAAAACTAAAGGAAGCACCGTGGATGTATAAGTAGAGTCCGTGAAACAAAAAAGCAGAGGCGTAACGCGGAGGATGAAAAGAGATGCATTATACCGAAAAGAGAAGTGTGTCACAGTAAGCTAGCCCTTTTAATAAACAAGTAAGCTGTAACGTCTTCAAAAAATCTATACAGATCCTTAAAAGTTAAGCGAATTAGAATATAAGTGGAAACATGGCGTTGTTATACAGTCGGTTTCAGCGGGCGGGGGCGATGGTGACGAAAAGCAAAAAATTTTTTCCGTTTAATCTCGACGTGATTAAGAAAGCTAAAATTCTAGTTTCCGACTCGCGAAAACAGACACACATTGTACGATTTTCATTAAAACATAATTGTATCGATGTCCATCAGCTCATGCGCAATAAGCGGCAAAGAAATTCGTGCTTCGCAAGATTATTGTGTATATCTAATAGCGTGAACGCACGATCTTCTTTCGAGATGAGATTAAGAAAAAAATAAAAAGAAACAAGATGAAAGAGTAGAACGAACGATTATAAGTTAAGCGGATGAGAAAAAGTGAATGGAGAAACGATGAGATCGTGGAGTTTGCGGAGATGTAAATACTGTAACGCTATATAATTATACCGAATTGCCCGCAAAAGCCAAACGAAAAGTCTTATATACAGATGCATATATAATGGTCCGTATAATGATATTATTTAGTTGCGTAGTATTTATTGATACCATATTATTATGTGTTATATATATACGTGAAAGGGGACACTATTTGTTTTTACCGAAATGTCTAATAAATATTTTTCACAATTCAAAAATGTATACAAAACTGAGAAATTCTATAGTGCGTGAAGCACATTTACCCCCCACTGAACATCAATTTCTTTCTTCTTTTCTCTCTCACAATTTTTCTGATCCACACATACCATTTTTACTAAATAACTATATAAAAATAGAGCAAAATAGAAGATCTGTACCCCATCAAAGTAAGAAAATTCCTTTGATTTTTAGATATAAATTGGAAAATCGGCGTTACCATAGGAAAAAAAGACACGAGCCTCGTCCTCGCTCGCGCAAACTCCGAAGAGTTCCTGGCCCCCTGTCCTTGCGACAGACGTCATTATGTAGTCGCGTGTAGTTTATGGATCAGTAATTTCCCCAATCACCTGATAAAGATTCGTACATTTATCTTCTGAGTATACGAAACAAGAAAAAAAAAGGATAAATAAATTATTCTGTCACCTAAAAGGATCCCCGAACATTCATTTCAAAACCTTGATGAGATCACGTTGATAGTATAGTCACTTCATCTATCTCTTGCAGTCGCTCTGCTTATTATCTCAAACGATCCATTGTAAATTTGACAAAAAGGCCACGAGACAGCGTTAAGAGGAAATAGTAACATGAGTAAAAATAAAATGTGATCTCATCGATGGATTTTCACTGTACGAAGACTGATAAGCCTGAAAATTCGCGCAAACTTGTATACTGACAAAAAACCCCCGGTGACAAAAGTAAAACTAAAACATACGATGTATAATATTAAACAGAGCAAAAAAAAATGAAAATAATTTCGATTAAGTACGGTATATCGAAGGTCTCACTGCGCGAATGGGTATTTCATTTCATTGCTGGTGTGAGTGACTATAAAGGTGCACGCACACATGGAATATGGCTTCGAACAACAGAACCGGTTGTTGCACATTCGTGGCGAGATTATCGGCAGGGCAACAGCGAACGGCGAGACGTCTGACGTCGCGGCATCGAATCGCGGTAATCCGCGACCACCTCCCACTTGTATACGATACCGCGTAGGTAAAGTAGGTACCTGTTTAGTAGACTTAAAGGATTAATGAAAAAAAAAAAAAAAATACAAAGTATAACGGTAGCGCAGAGTTTATGATAAAAACTATAATGCTATTTATTACGAAGTATCTTGTAAACTTGATATACTACACAAGCGGATGAGCATAAAAAAAAAAAATAAAAATGGTTGACAATGAAGATGAGAGAGTAGGCAATTCGTATATACACGTATTTACACGGTTCCAGTCATAGTCGGATTGTGCAAAGTTACGATGCAAAAGTTATAGTGTAAAAAATGACAATATTACGAGAGCCGCCACGTTGATCTGCCATCACTGACCGATCGTCTATCGCTTGCATTAGTAAATTCTTTTTAAAATTTGGACCTGATATGACATTGAAATTTATAATTTTTTAATGAAAAAAAAATCAATTTAAAGTCCAGCTTTGATATTAATATTTCATACTACGAGAAAAATAATTTTAAATGTCATACAGTGATCTATTTTTTAAATATCTATTCTACAGTTTATTCAATTACAACTTTGATAAAATGTTGACGAAAAACTAGTTAATCACTTCATTTTTTAAATTCGATTTCTCCAACAACCATAGTAGTCGTATAGTACTGATTAATCTTTAATCAATACTAACATTTCTACGGAACATTCGACGCGGATAGTGGATCGCATTGCCCTCTGATTCGAGGAAAAAAAAACCATTAAACAGAGTGAGCACCTTCGATATTCTTATAAATTCTTATACACGCAATTTTGGAAGCTCTTATCTTTTAAGCGAGGAGCAGGAAAGAAAAAACACCGGGTGAGAAGCTTGTGTAGTAGTGAAGCTTCTCACATACGTTATATACGAATTGGGGAAAAATGAAAAACAAAAAAGTCGAAATCCAAGCGTACTTGTGTCGACCCAAAAACTGTATGATCCCTTGGTCAAGCGAGACCGAAGTGCTAACGACAGGCTTTTGCAGTTTTTGTCTTCTGTTAGTATAACGTATACATAGGTATATTATATACACGTAAGAGACACTTCGCCACGTACCGAGAATAGAACACGAGGAAATTTTAAAATGAAAATAATCGAATATTTGATAAATGAGCATGAGCAAAAAGAACATTAAGAAAGCGAAATTTAACTACAAAATTGATTTACCGACAAAAAATAACAGAAGCACAAAAGCAAAATGATAAAGAGGTATAAATAAAAAAAAATAAAAAGAACTATATGTATAAATATTGCAGATACGAAGAAGGTATATATTATAAAAGTATAAATACGATTATTATTATAATTATTATTATTATTATTATTACACATTAATTAAAAAAAGAAAACGTAATTATTTTGTAGTGTTCAAGCAGTATGTAAACTAAGTGTACAACACGTACAAAAAAAGGCGGAAAAATATGAGTATGACGACGTTAGACGTATGACAATTGTATGAATGAGAGGACGAAGATGGTCAAATTCGCACGATACTACTCCGCGATATAAAAATGAAATGAAACACTCACATACATAAACACACTCACACACGCGTAAAAAGAAAATACATATACACAAGTACCACACGTACACGACGAACGATATAATTTATGTATTATGGGCGCCGGCGATGGCTATAATGATAAATATAGTATTACCTGCTATTGCGTCGACGAGTCTAAACCATATTGTATTATATATAAGAGTCTGTCCATATTAATAATAATGATATTAATTATAATAACTGTGTTTGAGAACGAGAAATAAAATGTGGTTGAATATGAAAAGAATACGTGCTCGTGTTGCAAACGATTGTCTATACATTCATGTTTCTAATTTTACATGGGTATCGATATTTCATAAAAATCCATTTACTTGTAGAATATTATGCTTGAAAATTCTTTAACATTTATATTTTTATTTTTTCATTGTTTTACAATGTGTTAATTATTATCCATCACGTATTTGTTATAGACGAGTAGAAATCGTTTTTGTTTTAATATTATATCTGTAGACAAACAACTTAAACTCAACTTATTATTTATGTGGATCATACATACATATCGTTTACTGCTTTTTATTATTTCTCCACCGCTACAATAAATCATTTTACAAGAAAAGGTACAAAAATGAAATAGTGACCTACGTTATAAAGTAGTGATTTGCAGACAGGTCTTGTTTGAAATCTTAAAGAATCTTGGTTTTTAGTTGCTTCCTGTAGGAAAGGCAAAAATGAAAGAGAAAGAGAGAAGGGGATCGAATATCCGTGGTCGCGATTTTCGTCAGGTGAGTATACGGCCCTAGGGGGTCCAAGTATGCCCTTCTCTCTCTCTCGCTCTCTCTTGCACTTGAGTTTGCATTCACACGTTATATCGTCGCTGCCGTCGCCGCGGAAGGAACCATTGTATAATCCAAGATGGCCTCCACCTCGGAGAGGATTATTATTGGCTAATACGAGGCGAGAGGCTCCGCCTTGGCTCATGGCTCGTGACGGGATGATTTATTGGCTTTTCTGTCTGTTCGTATAACCCGTACAGCAGCAGCAGCAGCAGCAGCAGCAGGAGCAGCAGGAGCAGCCGAAGCAGCAGCAGCAGCAGTAGCAGAACATGCCGTGCGCTGCAAGCCTATATCTATATACTATTTGCTCTCTACCTCTCTCTCGCTTGTACTGCTTCTCCATCTCCTCTCACTCCGTCTTGGCTTCTCATGGGGGTGCGCGCACTGCCCTCCAAGTCGATCTGTGGTCGTTCCTGATTTTGACGTCTTACGGCCTTCACTCGATGAAGTTTACATGCACCACCTACTAAGTTCACCGGCGATGGTTTTGGATTTTGGCCTTGGTGTTCCCCAAACCGAGGGCCATTGTTCTCCTTTGGCTGTCATGACACATCGCTTTAATCTGGCGATATGTATATTTATAGAGGAGTCGCCAGAGACATTTATTATTCATGATACATTCGTATGTTTTGTCTGCAGGACATCTACTTAAATTTGAACTAAACATTTTATTTTAAGAAGTTATAAAGAAGTCAAACGAGACATTCTATTTTGCGTTTATGGTTCCAAATACACATTTAGACATTTATATTTTCGCTTTGTATTATAGAATAAGCATTATTTCATAAGAAATTAAGATATTCTGATATAAGTTTATTATTTAAATTAGTTTTTAATTTCAAACAGTAAGACAAGACTATTGTTAAGTATAAGTAAGTACTGAAAATAAATGAAAATTCTTTTGTTTTCATAAGTGACTGCTAGATCAAAATAAATGAGTTGTTTTAAGATTATGACGAGTAAGTATAAAACTAAAAAATGATTTCAATCTGTAACTTGTTCATTACAAAACAGTAATAGGAAATATATTTTTGATTGTCGTTTATATTATATTCAAAAATGGTTTTATTTTATTTTAGTTAATTAAATAATGAAAAAAAAAATTCATGCCCTCTTTTACTCTGTATATATATATATATATGTGTGTGTGTGTGTGTGTGTGTGTGATAAAATGCAAGTTTATCTTTATCTACTTAAAAATATACATCAACTTGCCTGGGTAAACCACCTTATAAAGTTAAGAAAATTTTCCCTTTACATTATCAGCAAATGATTTCATCCGATTTCGCCTCAGCATTTCCACCATATAATCAATACCATCCAGCCTGCACATACACCATATACATCACAACTTTACGTACGCTTCTAGCGCAATATCACACGCATCATTATTTCGCTTATACATTCCCTCAGCGATGTATTATTACATCAAAATGCGTATATTATATCAGTGGCATCGGCTCTCAACTATGTACCTTCCTCCACACTCTCTCGACTCACATATCCACACACACACACACACACACACACACACACACACACACACACACACACACACACACACACACACACACACACACACACACACACACACACACACACACACACAC
>UELV01180793.1:0-43695 GCA_900490015.1 Megastigmus stigmatizans
ATATATGTGTGTGTGTGTGTATGTGTGTATGTGTGCGTGTGCGTGTGGATATGTGTGCGGATGGAGATGTATTTGTGTGACTGCGAGCAAGTATACGCTATATGCACTTGTCGCGCTTGCAGAAGTTACGTTCGATGACGCGATGATCGATTGCATCGATGGCTTGTAATGTTATAAAGAAGAGTCTTGTACGTTGCGACTAGAGATAGATTTGTCTGTTTTTCAGCCGACTGAGAGGGTAGAAGTACAAAGTTTACCGAGTGAATCGAGTTGATAGCTCCGAAATTCCGTTCTGCATTAAATCTCCTGATCATATAGAGTTGAAATTTTGATGTGGTTTTTTATTATTTTAGATGAGCTTATATAATTCAATCAATCAATAGGAATAGGCCGTTTTTATACGTATTAGGAATTTGAGTAGTCGATGAATCGATAAACAATGCATGCAGGATATGCCTAACTCCCAAAGTTTTGACGAACATCTGTATATGCCATTTCATAAACTTTATTTATTAAGGACTATGAATATACATCATACTTAGAGAAAGAATTAATGCTATATATTGAGCATTGTTGCATTTATATAATGAAAATCATAATTAAATTACCCCAAAATAAATTTGATAATTTCCCGCTTAAATAGATAATAACAAAACTAATAATTATTCAACATTTCATTCAGCTAATTATATCGCGAAGTGAAATTTGAAAACAATTCAGTAAATTCTGTGCTTGTACTCTTTATTAATAAATCTGCTCTTGTGTTCAATAAACCCACCGTGAAGTAGCTCGATCAACGTTTTTCAAAGAAGCACACAAAAAGCTCATTGGCGATAAAAAAAAGGTTCTTACATAACAAATCGTATAGTCACGCGCATATTAAGAAAAACCGATATTCGTCGCTGTTATCGCACGCGATTTGTCTTCATTCAACATACAAATCAATATTTGCTTTTTAAATACTCCGGTCATTGATCGCAACGTTGCATTCAGGTTGCATAATTGCTTATGTAAAGAAAGTTATTTCAATGAAACCACATCATATTTTCATCTAAAACGAGGCTTCCGTTAAAGCTTTTAATACGATAATTACCTTTTTATTCGTTCTGCCGGAAATCTAATAAAATATGGGCTTTTTGCATCCTAATTAGTACGTATGTGAAACAATTTTCGACAAAAAACTTGTATTGATATGACACAGTTTTTCAGATATAAGTTTTAATCGCGATAAGCTTTCGCATCCGATTACCGCGTGTAATTATTGGATTTCTGATCCGTAGCTATTGATTTCGGTAAAACAGACACAAAAAAATGTTTTACCCCCGATTAATGTGGATCTCATTGAAAAATGTATTTTCTCGTGTGTTAAAAAACTTCTGAAATAATTTCCTCTTCATCGAACGTCCACGGCGGTTAATTCAATAGAGAATTAGCTATGCAATGAATTACTGCCTAGAAAAGCCGTAAGATTCAAGTATAGATAATAAGAACAATAGCCGTAATATTAAATGTTCAAATTCCCTGTTTTTTTTTAACAAACTAAAGTGTGGGCAACTAAATCATCCCTGTAGAAAATATAACGAATTTCATTCAACAAAGGACCGAATCAAGATACACATATACACTACTCGCATGAAGCAACGTAACTTTATCGCCGAGAGTCAATAAACGATCGGTTATCAGATTACAGCTGTGGCGGCAGCGGGAGAAAAAAAAGTCGCAAAAGGCATAAACCAGGACCAACGGTAGCAGCGGTAAGAGAGATATAAACGCGTTTTGCAAGATCTCTTGCGAGAAGCAGCAGCAGCAGCAGCAGCAGCAGTACTACCCCAAGACGAGCGCGCGCGGAACTAACGAAGGTATAGGAGTCCACGCGCCGGAAACACAAAGTTGCCGCTGCAGCAGCTCGGCGAGCGGCGGCTAATATAGCGAGGAGAGACTTGCGCAAGTTCGCAAGGCTAGAAGCCTATATAGCGAGCTGTATATAGACTTTTCCTTGCGTCTATACATATATTTTGCCTGTTAGTCAGTTTCCCATCGTTTTGTTGCTTATCCTGGCTTTATTATCGATTGTTTCTTTTCCAGTGCTGTTTATGTGGCGTTTTGAATTTCGGTGTTATTTCGTAGGTGAGAAGGTTTTTACGATTCTGGTGTAATATAGAGAGCCGTTGGTGTATTCTGCGGGGATTACTAAATGTTCGATGAGGGCCAAAAACGAAAGCGTTCGAGAGATATCTTTTTCATGGTATCACTAAAGTTGGAAAAAGTATAAATATTTATTTTATAGATGATAGAAATAATATAATGTTCATGATTAATTGAGCACACATATAGAAATATAAAAACAATATAATGCTATGGCAATAAATAATTCTGGATGTACGGCAGTTCATTTGTTTGAATTTTTTTTTTAAAGCTACACCAATAAATATTTTATGAAACCTGCAGGATTTTTCTGCATGCTGAAGGTAACGCGTTGCATTGTTTTTACAAGCGAAATGGGAATAACGAAATCGTAAAAGGTTATGTTCATGAGCTGCAATCGCAGATAACAGTTTCACAATAATCCGCCGAATTTACTGCAGTTAATATTTAAATTTGTGCAAATGAGTGCACACATATATATATAATATAAATAGCTACAGTACGTGGAATATCAAAACTATGATTCATGCAATTCAAAACTAAAATTTGTGAAATGACAGTTTTATAAAAAAGAACTTTTGAAAAGATTTTGTATATATATATATCTTTTCAAAAGTTCTTTTTTATAAAACTGTCATTTCACAAATTTTAGTTTTGAATTGCATGAATCATAGTTTTGATATTCCACGTACTGTAGCTATTTATATTTTATGATTACTTCACTTATGTATCGTTTTTTTTTTTTTTTTTTTAAGAAAATCCATTTTGTACACCTTCGTGTTCTTCAGAACTTTTTCTGGGTGATAGTTTTTCCAAGAAGGATACAACAAAATGTCGTAAAGATTTATAGCTTTACATAACTTTTTTTTCATCCTGCCTCACCTTATTATATTCAAAACATTAATCATAAAAACTGGCATTAAAAAAAACTCCATCACTTTCAACAGTCCAAAAAAGCAACTCTTAACGTTAAACTTTTCTTTCATTTCTCCGCAAAAAAAAAACCAAACCATTTAAACATAGGTGGTGTAATTGTGTAGCTAAAGTAGAATCAAATTCCATTCCTTTAATTCTAAATTGTAAAATTTACTTGTCTCAGTCATTTGCTAAGATTTGAAAACTTCTGGACAGCAGTGAATGGCCAATACCTATGCAATTCATATAAAAGCTTTACTTCATTTAAAATGCTTCATGCACACCTATTAAAGATAGTGTAATAAAACTGAAAGAATTTTTTCATTAAATAACTTGAAAAAGTTAACTGCTTTTTTTCTATCAATGCGAAATTTCCTCATATTTGAAACGATGAATTATACATTCATCTTTTTAGTAAGTATCCGATATTAATAAGAAATCAAAAGTTAGCTATTATGATCCACCTGGTTTTCTTAAAAAAAAATATTTCTCTCTGCCCAACAAATATAAAAAAATATGTTGAATCCTTACTCACTGGTAGATCTAAAAAATTAATTCACAAAAACATCACTTCAATATTAACAATGCCGCGAAGCCTCGATATCCGTTCAGAAAGACCAAATCTCCCACCTCGTCGCAAAAGAAAACCCGACTCCATCCGATAACTTCAACTCCCAAACTTTTTGAGGAAAGGAAAGATCGATCCGATGTAACCGGTCCAATGTTTTTCGTGAAAAATATTGCGCAACTGTCTTGGAGCACCCACCGAGCCCATATAACATTTTTTAGGAGAGGACAGCAGCAGCAAAAAAACACAAGTAATATAATCTTGCAGGTCCAGCAGCAGTTGGTCAGGGACCGGAAACGATTTGGTCGCGCGCCGCGGGCAGAGAAAGCGTCTACGCACGCACCTACTATGCGTGTGCAGAACTTGACAGATGGCTCCATCTCAACAAAAATGTTGACCAATCTGCGAGCTCGTAGAGTTCTGCTATAGCTTTCCTGTGCTAGACTGACTGAACTTCGCAGATGTGGATTAGTGGGTTTCTTGAACTCTGATACTCGATACTTGAGTAAAGAAACTCATTTTGAAAATATAATCAAAAGACTGTTTTGAATAATAAAAAATAATACTTTCTTTATAGTTGTGGCGATTTTAAGAAGAGTGCGTACGCGTTATAAATTGCATTCGTATAAGAAAAAGAAATAATAATGATCTGGACAAAATTGCCTCGGATAATTAAAGTAGAAGTTTCCGATGTACAAAGTGTGATAGTAAAAAGGCAGAAGAAAAGAAATCTATAAATTAGAGTTGCTATATGCCATAATCAAGATGTAACAAAGGATCGTACAAGATAATACCAACAATTCGTAATAGACTTTTGCGCTATCTCTTCGATCTCGGAGAAAGTTTCAATTCATCTGTCTCCCCCCCTCCCTTCCCTTTCCTTTTATACCGCCCCATAGCGCTTGACACCAAATTCATCAATGTCACTCATACAACTCGCCGAGCGTTTTCGGCTTATTATTTTTTATTCGCGAACCATCAGCTGGTGAAATCTTTCAATTTCACCGGCCGATTGCAATGCAATGGCAGAATGAATGAAAAGTTGATTGTTACATATCGTGAATAATTCGTGCTTACGTAACAATGAAAAATTGTCTCGATGAACTTTTATCTTCATGCGTATTAGAATGATTTTACTCGGATATTTTACTATTCAGGTTCTTACCCAAGGTTGTATCAGCCATATTCCGCCTGAACGCGCACAATTTCCCAAATCGCATCATTAGAGAAACCGCATGCGAAAATTGCCGATCGCGGGGCATATGCATCGCAGATAAAAACTCTCCTCGTTACTGTCCAATATATTCATCAGCGCGTTACCAAAGTATCATCGCACCCATTACCTCCGTTCTTTTCGCGCGCACGCGCGCACATCACCGTGGTATCCCGTCACGAGTGGGGGTAATTCGATCGTGATCAATCGGTCTATCTCTCCAGTACACGTACCCGCTGAAAGTTACTCCACTGTGTATATCAGCGAGCCGATAATAATCGCGAAATTAAGACCGACCGATTGTGTACGCTGCCTAAAGCGGTGGTCCATTAAGCCCTCGAGCGTCTCTCTCTCTCTCTCTCTCTCTCTATCTCTCTCAATATTACTCTGTCGATCGATAATTGACTATTTCGGTAACTATATATAGGATGTAACGGCTCTCCTAACGCGCTAAACTTTTTTGAGATTGAGCAAGTCTCTGAATGTGATGCATGCACTCACTCACCCCTTGTATCTGATATAAACGGTTCCTTAATTTTTTTTTTGGCGGTGCTTACCTGGAACAGAAAGAGAAAGGCGAATTGTTAGTATGGTTACGAAATGTGTGATGGTGTATAAAATATATGGTGGTATAAATGGTTGGTGCGGGGTATAAGTGGTCGAGCTTATCGAGAAGATGATTTATGTAGACGCTTTTACGTTGGATTGAAAGTATCCATTTTTTTTCTATGTATAATTACTTCACGGTAAATAGATTATAATGAGATTTCTATTTCTCTTTTCTTTATCGATCAATTGGGTTTTAAATTATGTCAACGATAAATAATTGCATAAGTTTTAAATACTGATGTGATCCAAATTTTGATTGGATCACAGATCCTTTTTCGCAGCAAGTCAAGTATTTATGACTCATTTTTTTTCCAGAGCACATCGATAAATTACGCTAATTCTTTATTAAGGGCAGATTTTCACAGAATTGGAGAAAAGCGCATAAAAAGCTAAGATGACAAGACGGAATAGCGCATAGCTCGCGAATAATTTATGAAACAATAAAATTGCATGCAAGCGATTACTAATTAAAAAAAGTGCGCTCGAAGAATGATATATTACACCTGTTTTCACTTAAGCGGCAATTAAAATATAAAAGATTGCGAGGTATAATATAGCAGATTTATATTTTTTAAAATGCACGTATACACAAGTCGGGTTGGGTAGAGAGGCCGCGGGAGAAGCTTAAAAAATTAAGTTCTCCTCGCTTAAAAGATAACGGAATGTGAAAGTTTAAGGTCTGTGTCGACTGCATAAAAACCTTTCTTTTTAATTTGCGCGGGGGCCTCGTGTTGTATAATATCCGAAATGCGCACACCTTGCACTTTTTAATATAATAAATCTGTTCGATCGAAAAGTACCGCATATATGTGTATATTCGCTTTTCAATATTTTATTGCATTTAAAAATCTCGTTACTTTATGTAAGATTATCCTCAAATTGGTGCGTGTAATTCTCGGGATTAATTTATCACTTCTCTCCTTATTAGTGTAATGCACTCGATCGATACAATGCGATTAAGCTTTAGGTTTTTTCATTTTTCGAGCTCACTTCCAAAGTCAAGAAGTTCTTATCACTTGAACGCTACGGTATAATTGGTTCGATTGAATAAAGAGATAACAACACAATTGCATAGTCGTTCAAACAATGTATTCAAATGAACCAGTGAACATGTTAGTAATAAATCCAGGATTGAAGCAGACTGATAAGAGTTTTTTTCAATAATATAATGTTTAGGATCTAATTTAAAATAAATAGATCTCACGATAGCTGAAGCTCCAAAGTAACATTTTTATTTTGCTTTACAAAAATTAGTATAAAATATTTTTCAAATAAGTTTATCAGTTGGACTGTTCATTATATCCACATATGCGATACATTTAAAATAGAGAAGTCGATAAAGTCAAAGTTTGATTTTCTAACAAACGAAGCAGCGAACATCAACAGCGCAAATACACAAGATTTATTAAGATGCCCGGCGGCTCGGACCTTTGCTCTAGATTTTTCGGGCATCGATGATTACACGCCTATAAAAGGAGCAAAGGTGCGATAAAGGAGAGACGCGGAGATCAGCGGCAGTAGCAACGGCGGCAGCGGCAGGGCCTAGAGAGGGAAAATTAAACAATAATACCGGTTCGTTCTTACTACCAAAGAGAGATTATACGCGCAAGCAAAGAGTTACTTTCCATCCTGACCTACATTTGAGCGCTGCCGTGGTGCGTCGCTGACACTTGCCGACCCTGAGATTCTTTTGGTATGGTTCGGCTTGCAAAAAAAAATGGTTTTTTTTTTCCTTTGCTTCGCACGCTTGCATTAATTGAAATGCTGTTTTCTTTTTCTTTGCTAGACCTTAGAGACTTATTGAATCTGTCGGGTGTTGGGGTCGCACCGAAAAACGTGACATAACGGGAGTTTCGTGTTATTGAAATTGTTGGTGTGTTTCTAATGTAATAACCGATTTTGCAAGCTTCGCGGCCGCGAATAAATTAGTTCGGTGTATTGTCGACCGGAGACTGCGATGAATAGTAAATTCTCTGTTTAGATTGTTTGGTTTGATATACGTGGCAGAATTTAATGAATCTATAATTTGGTTTAAGAGCGATAAAGTTTGGCGCACAAAATATTGTGTAACGGCTCTCTGGTCAAGTTTAAAAATCGGAATAACAAAGTACAGAAATCTTGAGTTTACCTATATAACCTTCAATTTCGTATATAAAAAGTCACAAATTCCATGAAGTGCCGTAAAGCGCAGAACACGTGCGTAAAATATGCATAAATTTTCCGCCAGGAATCTAACTATTTTTAAATTTGTCAATTCACGCAATTTACATTTTGGAATATAACAAACTTGGAAGATAGTTGAATAAAAGCCGTGTACGTAAAAATCCATGGAAACGTTAAAGTTTCCTTCGTAAACAGGTGAGAATCATAGTAAAAGCAAATCATCGATGATTGCAAAGTGCAAGACGATTTCATGGGTATTTCGAATATAATTTTAACGACTTGAGGTAATAATAGTTTCAAATAATTTATTTTATGCGCAATATATATCAATTTCAGTTCTGATATCGAAGACTTGCAATGTGAATATGTCGAGTTCGAGAAGGATAAAGAATCAAAATCAATTTTCATCGTCTCTTTACGCTTTTAATACTGATTTATTTTGTTTATTTTTCGAATAAATTTCATAAGATTTTCGTAAGTACATATACTTTGTAAATTGACATCAAATGTTTGGAATTCCGATACCACCGGAAAACTCCATAAATTCTCACTTACAAATTTAAAAATCATGGAAAATAATGAAAAGAAACAACGTTCGTACCTAAAAGAAAATACCACTCGACTTGAGCATTTCATGTTGCAGTAGTAACATCGTGACTTGCAAGACTACCAAATAGTGCAAGTACTTAAATATGCAATTCAGAAAAACAAACTTCTAAATCTTTGATGTTTGTTCAAACCAATATAATCAATAGTAAACACGATAAAATCCCACCTCTTGGGCAAACTCATATATCACTAGCAACAACCGCTGATACACCGATTTTCTACAATTCCATCGTGTATACTTGCACATTTCTACACGCGAACATGAAAAGAATGGCAGGAAAAAATGTCTTAATTCACAGCGAAGCATCTGAAAATCCATGTTCTTTTCCAACAGCTCTAATTCCACCCACGCTATAGTCGACGAAGGCGTAAAATGCAGGCTCCTCTCGTGAGCATAAAATATTCGGCGCGCTCGTATATATACGACGACGTCGAGCGCGGTAGCAACTGCAGCGAGCAGCAGTTCTCGCTATATAACGACATTATCTCCTCGCTCCGGCGTTTCGGCTAGACAAAGACAAAGACGAAGAAAGATAGGGAAGGAGAGAGGGAGAGAGAGCAGAGAGAACTCGCAAGGCACACAACCGTACGGTTCTCTCTAACGTAAGAAGTGATTGTTGTCGGCGGCTCGAGCGCGCGAGTCTCGATGTCGCAATGGGAAGTCTTGCGGCTCTCTCGCAACTTTAACTCTGCGTTGTTGTCCACGTCTGTGTGTATCTCTGTTTGTGTGTGTATCTGTGTCTCTGTGTGTATTGTACAGTCGTTGGTTTCGCATCGACACACGGTGTATTTTCTTCTTTTTCTCTCTTACTTACTTATATACTGGTGCTTTTATCGGTGGAAGCGAGCGATCGCATCTTCGCGTATCGGTGTACAGTTGAAAGATTTTCAGTGCGCGAGTGCCCCGGATGTTGTGCAAATTGATTTTTGCGAGAAAATTTTCTGTTCTGTAGGAGAGTGCTGTGTGATCCTTTCGTGCCATAGGATTGCCAAAATTGGATAGTTACGATTTTGAAATTCTGAGGGTCGAGACGATCGAGAGAAACATAGTCTGACAATTCGATATGGTCTTTGCTTATTTTTGATCGTCGACTGCTTGTGGATAATTTTTTTTATGGGCTTTGTCAATTTATAGACTACATATTTCAATAATGCTCTATATCTGAAGTAAAAAGGTTAAAAATCAGTTTTAGAAATATAGACACACTAGATACCTCAAGAATAGCTTTTTATTTTAAGTGAGTGACAAGTCAATTTTTCAGAATCAGAGGGTTGTTCAGCAGTACTATTTTTATAAGCATTATAAATAGAAAAAAGACAAATATAGAATAATAAGTGCATCATCGTAATGGGAAACTTTGACGACTGATCCTCGTGTTTAACTACACGTTACTAAGGAGAATAATTTGGATTTACTTAAGTAGTCATTTTTTTAAGCTAAAATTTAGAAAATTCGTAGCTGCGTGAGTTAAATGCAAGTTTGTCGAGATACTAAGCATATATTCGTTCTAAGTATATGATTAAGAATAACGTCATAATTTATGATGAAATAAATTAGTCATAAGCAACCTTTAATTTAGCGCAAAGGCTCCGATTAAAGATGGCGAAGTGTATACATAGCTTTAAAAATCCCCTGTGGGCTTAGGGGTTTTCGTTACGGTAATTTATTTGTCGTAAATTACCTACATCGATGATAAATGTTTAAAAAATATCTGTAAAATAGGCTTTTAAACTTCGAGCTTCATTGTTGTTACATGAAGAAAGCCGAAGAGAATCCATTAATGTATAGTGTATTAGGAATCTTGATTCGGTGTGAAGCTCTTACATTTATATATATAAAAAAAAAATTAATTACAGTAGATTATATACACTTATATTAATCAGTATCCCAATATTTCATCACTTGGGGAGAACGTTTGAAGAAATTCTGCTTCTCGAGTAAGTGTTCGCTTTATGACCCGCTGTAAAAAAGGCAGCTAAATATAAATGAGAAATCTGAGAAAAATCTATAAATTTCTTTTATTGCGCAAAAGAGGCTTCTTATCAACCCACAAATTACCTCGCCATTTATTTATAAAAGGAAAAAAGATACAATCTTGCACATCATGTAAACTGCCGTTAGCTCAACAAAGCGCACAGCCCGACGCGAATATGACGGAAAAGGGATTTCGGATATGTGCTGATCAGCGAGTGTCTCGCGACACACACACACACAGACGTGCGACAAGCCGCGAATGCACGCCTTATATATATATATGTGCAGTAACAGACACATGACAGAGGGACGCATGCGCGCGAGTGTAATCAAGTTCCTGAATCGAAAGTCAATATAGGTAGTCGACGGGGGAAACTTGACAGTAGGCATATGTGTGAGTGCGTTTGTGTGTGTCGAGAATGAATGCCATATATAAATGGATGCTGCATATGCCGGGCGAATGAAATTTCGCCCGGCCGTTTAGCCTAATTTAAATATTTATCGTAATCCACTCGATTATCGCGTAATCGCCTGATGTGGCAGTCCGTATATATGCATATACGCGTTGTGCTTTCAGTCAGACACGGGGGGATGTATTATTGTTTTGGCACGAGCGATCATGCAAATTTTCCCTGACTATAACGCCGCCGTCGCGCTCATATCGGGTTGACGAAACTTTTTGAGTTTCGCCTGCATGATGGAGTCGCGCTATATCGTGTATAGGGTCTTGTTTTTATATTCCGAAATGGCATTGCGAGTCTTTCGTTTTTTTTTTTGTTTTGTTCTTTATGTGGATGTTTATTCGTCGTGATGTGTGCAGTTTGTCTGAGATTGCGAAAAGTTTTGATTCTCGGTTGATGGCTTGATCTCGGAATGATTTGTTTGCGCGCTGCCGAAATTTTGGTCGTAACTTTCTCTTCGCCGTGTCTTATTTTTTTGAAAGTAATGACTGAGATGGTTTTGAATGTTTCATTTGCGTTGGGCGAGCGAACGAGAATAAGAGATTCAATCTTATGACTTGTTGGATAAAGTTTTCAAGGGATTATTCAAATTGACATCGCTTAAACAAAACTCGTGGAAAGATTTTATTTTTATTTTATATTGGTTTAAGTATACAAAAACATTTATATAAATTTTATTCAATCGAGTACTATAATATTATATGCAAGTATCCCAGAACTTTAACAAACCGAGGTTGAAACTCGTTATGGTTAATAACACTTTCGACGATGATCATTGTTTGATAAAATAAATAAAGTACAACCTTGCAAGTGTTCCTTAAGCTACATTTAATTTAAATATGTGTACCATTGAATAATTCATTAGAAAGCTATTCTTATATTTTACGCGTGGAATAATCGAAATCGCCGGCATTCAATAATTACAATAAAAGACAAAAAAACCTGCTACACATAAATCCCAAGTTCCAACGTCCACCGAACCGTGACAACAAAACCCGCATGCAATAAACAATTATACTTCGCCGACCGTCAATTCTGAGCGACGAAATCCAACTCGAATCACCGTTCCATACCTATTGAAGCCTATAGCAGGAAAGGGAATGCAGCGAAGTAACGGTATACAGTTTCATCGCCGAAAAACTTTTCCTCCTCCAAAAAAAGAAAACTCCTCCCTTTTTCACTGGGCATATAAAAGCGTCGCGGAGAGCCGCGGGCACGGCGTAGTAGTAGTAGTAGTCGTCGTCGCCTCTCTCGCCGCGCTCTCGGCTATTGCGACACACGAGTATTGCCTCATCGCGCGCGCATAACGCAATCCAGCTTATCCAGCGCTATACAGACACAGAGACACACTTACGAAGACGGTTGCATACTCCCCTCGCACAACACCGAGTTGTGCGTTTAGTCGGTAAGGTAGATTGGAGCCGATTGTACTTCCCCGGTATAACGCGTGGCGTCGTCTCGCTCCAGTCGAGGTGCCTCGACGTTGCGCCATCTACAATCGGCAACAGCGGGATTTATGTTTCTTGGTATAGCTGCGTATCCACTGGACAGACTGGACTGCAAATGAGGCTGCTTTCGATATGGAGTCGCGGAGAAAGAGGCGAATACGATGCCGGCCTTGCCAAGGCTGATATCCAACGCGAAATTTACAGCGTGAGTGGGAATTTGCATTGTTTCGGAGATGAAATGTGGATAGTTGCGGTTATCGAACGTGGTTTTAACAAGGCTGATAATTTAATTATTTTACTGGATAAATACCATTTACCGTATAAATGATTTTATCCGGGATACTTTTGTTTTATTGGGTTTCAGTTTAATATAATGTATTGTTCACTAAATAATGTAATAATTTTGAGGAGTATTTCCATGTATATACGTGGAAATATGTCGATGATAAAATATTGAAACAACAGCCAATTGAATTTCTGTACAATGTCCGTATATGAAAACAATGTATAAGGACACAATGATTGTTCTTACATCTATTTCATGAAATTAAAGCTTCGACAACTGTGACAAGTCAGCCGCGAATCAGCATATGAACATTCAGAAAATAATTTATTTAAACAAAACATATTCTCGAAATTGCTCGGTATAGTCCTTTTCCCCGCGCGCACATCTTCCTTCCAAGACTCTGGAGTCATCAATTAGACACGGCGAGGAGGCTATTATATTAATTGCTATCATAAAATCATAACGGTGCACTTATATACCCGCACGCGAGCGAACTTTGGAATAATCGCGATAATAAATACGCGCGCGCACATTGATTATTTTTTAAAATGTGATATACGTTGCAATAATTCCGGGATCATTCCGTTCCGTTTATCACGTCGAAAAACGTATTATATGCCGGCTAATTGCGAGTTTTCTCGCTTTTAAAAATTATACAGTTAAACACGATTTTATCGATCTTTCTTTTTATATTATATATATACATATATATAAATAAATATATATAATATTGTATTCGCGTTGCTAATTACGAATACTTTACCTGAATCGGTACGTATTAATTACCTTTGGTCAAGATTCATATCGCGACAATGTACATTACTGTACTACTTACGCGTTTAGCACTAACTTTTATTTGTAGAATTCGTCCTTTGTATATAAAAATAGTGCGATAAGCAGAAGGTTTCTATAAAAGGTGTAAGCTTTTGTATAAGCATTATTTAAACAAACGTTGATAAAAAGTATATGAAATTGATTGCTATCTCTTTTGCGTCCGATTCTTCGTGACTTTATCTACTAAACTAGTATCTATTTTTCCCTTTTTCATTGTCTTTCGGTAAACCACTATTATTTATTATCGGGTAATAGATGCACTTGACACTCTAAAAATATTAAATTGAAACCTTATTTTAGATTACTTATAGAAAAAAAGCTGTGGACATTGAACAGAAAAAGGGTAAGCTAAACAAACAATAAACAGTCGCGGCCCATTAATGTCGTCTTATTTATCCGTCACGATAGAAGCAATCGAGTTGGAGGGACAATTTATTCGAGTGACTTAACGATTTGTATACGCACGATAATCGTGTCGTCCAAGAGCTGGATAACAGTGTCACTATACATATATATTATACACGTGTTATATACGAAAGGCTTCTATGTCAGGTTCTTCTCTCTCTCTCTCTCTCTCTCTCTCATTCACAAGATGCGTGTAAGTGTCTTAAGACGGATAAAAGGACGTACAGCCACAGGCAGCGGATATAGTGCACGTGCATAGCCAAAGGCTCGAGAAAATTCAATTCGAGATAAATTTAAAGCTCGCGGAGATTATGAAGATGCCGATAAGACCTGGGTATATAACGAGATTTATAGATTCCACCATTGTGCCGAGTATATATACATGTAAGATTGAAATTTTTATATGCTCGTCCAAGTGATTAAGAACTCGGATGTAAAAGTTTTGTACGTGAATTTGCGGAATATAACTGCGAGGAGAATGAAAATGAAAAAAAAAACAAAAATCATATCAAGGGAGCGAGGTATAATAAGGCGGCGTATCAATAATAAGCAGCTATATTACGAGGTAGCTGATGGTGGGCCCCTGAAAAGGCAAGTTCTCACGGCTCTTGCGGTCCCGCCGTGCCGCGGCTGCAAAGTCCCCGGCAATTACCCACACCTCTCCATCCCAAAGGCCACACTGTATCACGTTCTTTTCGGATCCTTATCCCCCTTCGCGCAGAAACGCGCGTAATAGCATCCCCAATAGCTGTGCCCGCCAGCAGCAGCAGCAGCAGCATCGGGATTCCAAGAGAGCCGATGCATATATATATATATATATATATACAGTCGCATACATGCACCGCCACCAAGCACGTGGTGTTTGTGTACGTGCAGTTTGTATATAGCGTGTGCAGTGGCTGCAGCGGCAACGGCGCCGGCGACGGCGGCGCTCTTTTGCCCATATAACGGTGCTCTTTTCTCGGGTACATATAACTGCGTCAGAGGAGGAGAGTGTGTATAGCTCGTGTATATCTCTCTCTCTCTCGCTCTCTCTTACTCTCTGCCTTTCTCTCTCTCTCTCTCTCTCTCTCTCTCTCGCAGCGGTAGTCGTGCAGGCGGGGGCTATAGCGGTACAAGGCGCGCGATGCCGTTACTTGACCGACAGATCCGCTAGCACGGACGCGACGCGCTGACCGTCTCTCTCTCTCTCTCTCTCTCTCTCTCTCTCTCTCTGGCTCTCCTCTTTTTATTCGCTCTCTACTTCTTCTTCTGCTTCTTCTGCTTCTCTTGCTTCCTTTGACTTCATCTCTTTCACTGTACGATGAGCTTAGGACTGCTACTGCCGTTGCTTCTGTTCGCGGGCTATTATGCGAGTTAGGGCACGAGGGATTTCGCGATGCAGACGCTCAAGCTTGCCGACCTATATGCCTTACGTATTAGGATTTGCTTCGATCGGATTACAGAGAGTTCACTGAATTTTATGGTCTGCACACTGATTTAGGGAGACTTAAAGATCAATTGGTGTACAAAAATTGTAATTGGTCCATTGGCATTTTATTTTACGTGTGAGGACTTGAAGAATGGAGTTTTTACGATTTGAACGTAATTCTATGTATAAAAAGCTTCGTCAGTGAAAGCTGCCAGTCGAATGCTTAGTTTTCGAGATGAATTCCTGTTTTAATTCGGTACGAATTTTCAAACACTTTATCATTCAAATGAAGATTTTTAAGTTCTTAAGACTGTACATGAGTTAGGTACGTATTATGTGTTCTAATCGGTTGCTTCTAAATGTGTTTGTACATTCAAAGCAAACCCGCATCATTATTCAAAGACACGTATTATTCAGAAGTATTTGCGTGCAAATATTATTTTCGACAATGATTTATACTCGAAACTTCTAAGGACTAACGAAAAGTTTGCAGAAAAGTGATTAGCGTGCAAATTTTCACTACGGCTTTCCATAACGGAGAGATTTAAGTTTTAGAGCTTTGTTGTTGTCGTGAATAACAGGTGTTGATAATGTCAGGCGGATTTTAGAGGTGATTTTGTCCAAAAGAATAGCAATGTTTTTAGGCTTTTGTTGGAATTTGCATTTTAAGGTCAGTTGAACCGTCATGGTTTTGTTTTTCGGTGAAGTAATATATATTGCTTCAAGCGAGATTCTTTTTGTTGGTAGAAAGTTGACATCAAAAACGTGGAGGAAACATTTTCTGTATAGATTTATGAAAAATAAATGTTTCTGTCGAGTAACGGAAACTTGAGCTAATCTTAAGGTGATTCTAGAATTACGAAAAGTATTTGTAAATCGATATTTATTACTTTGACTGTAACCGTTAAAGAATTTTTAAGCGCTAAAATACTGCATTTTCAAATTGAAATGTTACAGCCTTCAAGTATTGATATTAATAAAAAATCTAAATGAATTTCAAAGCACCAATGGAGTTGCGCATAATTTAATGCACGATTTACATGCAACACTATAAATATTTTCACGAAATGCATTTTTGGATCCTAAAGTAAACCTTCTAAAGTTTCATACAAATATTCATAATCAAGGGATTCTGAGTCATTTCCAGATGGTTACTTAGGATTTAAAAGCTTATTAAATTTATCCTTATATTATTCTTGTGAATCAAAGAAAATTTATTCCCAATTTTTATAAAAGTGACTTGCCACTTTCGGAGTATAAAATTAAAATTAAATGTATTTTCTACGAGTGATTTAGTTTATTCTTTTAGAATGACAATAACTCATTTTGTGTAGAAAAACAGATACTTTCTTCGAGATATCAGTTTATTCACCACACCATCTTGACGAATTTCAATTGCACATCCATGCAGCTTACAACAGCTCTAAATTTCTCTCTCGCTACATCGGAACACACATCATCCAAGGAAAAAAGGGGTAACAAGAAAAAATACAAATCTCATGGCAGTCTACCTGTTCCAGTGATGGGCGGCGATGCCAGTTGTGAGCTACTGATGTCCGGAGGCTGTTGAGTTTGCGTGGTCTGCTGCTGCTGTGCCGGCTGCTGCTGCTGTTGCGGACTGTTGGCGGCGGCGCTGCCGGCACCCGGACTCTCTGCACTCTCCGCCATTGCTTCCTCTCTTATTTTTTTTTCTTCTTCCTTCAATTCCTATTTATTATATATCACACCCTCTTTATATTCTTCAGAACTTGCTTAATCACTATTCCTTCAAATGTACCGCATTGTCCACTCCCTTTTCTCTCTATTACCCGACTAGTTTCTTAGTTTATTTTCCTAATAATCTCAACTACACTGTAATTGATTAACCAACTGTATATTTCTATTTATTTTATTTACTTTATGTATATATGCGTGTGAGTGTAATAAGAGATTGAATTTGAACTAGAGAAGCGAAGGGAGGCGACGCTAGAACGAGACTTTACGGGTTCTATAACTTTTCTATACTCGCTATATACAATTTGCTAAGATTTTTTTTAATTAAATTTAAAATTTGGCTAAGGTTCGGTAATTTCACTAGTTTAGATCGGCTAATCTCGTGGCTTTGCGTGTATCGCTGTTTAGCGCGATCGCGATCAGTGGTGCCGAATAGCTGTCGGGAGATTCGCGCGATTCCGGACCCATTGCTTTAGCTATATATCGAGCTGAACTGGAGGACTCGAATTTATAATTCTGGAAGCCCTTGAACGGCTGATCTGTAAATAAGATAAGGAACTTTTCACTATTACTTGCTTTCTTTGAAGCTTCCGAAATTGAGATGAGCTTTCGTCTCGAAGTTATTGCCAGACTTTCCGTGTGGATATAACAATTCTAAATTTAAAATAATTCATTATCTCAAAATTGATTAAGGAGATTCTATCGGTACATACTGAGTCAAACACAAGGCGAGCGACCACTGACCAAGGGCCGTTACAGGCAAAAAGAACAGAAACAGATATAAAGAAAAGGCATTGTTTTTATATCTATATATAGAGAAGCACCAATGGTTTTCCTTGTTGTTCCTCGTACATGTAGGTATAGAAACAATGCCATTTCTTTATATCTGTTCCTGTTCTTTTTGCCTGTAACAGGTTTAAGCTCACTCATTCTACAACTGCAATATTTGCTAATGCCGCATTATTCTACTATTATATGTTTGAATAAGTGTCTATCAAATCATGGTAGTCATGAAAATGCGAGTAGGTAGGAGGTATGAATTCGCAGCAAGTATTGTCACGTTGCCGGAAATTACGACTGATAGAGGTTATGGCACTTTTTTTCTTTTATTAACTTTTTCTTATTCACCAATCGATTGGAATTTACTTGAAAATATTACATCAAACATTTATTTATATGGAAGAATTATTTTATCACAAACTGTCTTTTATTAATATAAGAGTTTCTAACTTAAGAGTGTCGAATTTATTGTTTCTCATAAGGCCCTATGTTAAAAGTTACAAATAATGTATTTGTTGAAATTTTTTAAACTAGTCAACGAATAGACTTAAAATTTTAACAGTGTATTTTTGGCACATAATTCTACCCATTTGCAAAGTTTAATGACAAACTGTCTGTTAATTCTGAAACTGATAAAACCTCCGTAACTTATATTATGTAATGAGTGAATTTTTATGCACATCAAAAAACAATTAGTCAACATATCACATCCAACATTCATATTATTCATTATCAATTCTCCATTCACAATCCTATCGACGAAAATGGTATGTATTAAAACATCGTTTTCGATTTAAGTCTTATCAAGTAACCGCAATTGAAATGTAGTAATTAACAATTAGTCATCACCAAATTGAAAACTTGACAAAATGTTTCTTTAATAAAGTAATTGAAAATTACTTGAAGTTATTAAAGTGAAAGTAATTAAACATAATCAATGTTCCTAAAGAAAACACCAAAATTTGATTGCATAAATTAATTAAAATACAAGCGAATTACTACCCCGTCAAATTCACACTCCATCCATCCGAAAAAAAAATGCAAAACAAAACCATTCTAAAATCTCTGCAAGCAAACCAATTCCAATTCCTCCACTCGATCCCGTTATTGTTCCAGTCGGACTCCATTACAATCGTTGTCGTGTAAAAAAGAAAACAAAAAAGAAGAGAGAGAGAGAGAGTCAACGACAATAAGTGGGCGCACGTACACATACTCTCGCATTGTAGCGTTGGTCGTGTAGGCACTCGACCTTAGCTGGGCAACGTGCCGCTGATGTTTCTCTCTCTCCCTCTTTCTCTCTCTTTCTCTCTATCTCTCTCTCTCTCTCTCTCTCTCTTGCTAACTCTTACGGGGTTGCACTTGTACGTGCACACACCAACACATGCGAGCGAAAAGAACGGGCTACAGAGTCAATAGGTCAGTGGGCTTTGTCTATCGCGCGCGCGCCACTAAAAGAGTGTGAGAGAGAAAGAAAGACTGCCCATTATCGTCAATTTTTCACCAATCAAAATTGATTCTTTTGCGTCGTTTACTCCCTCCTTTTGCTGCCCTTTCGCTTGCTTTCGCGCACACGCGATATTTTCCGTATACGCGTGCGAAACGTTGCCTCGCTTTCGAAGACGGAATTCTGTATTTTTTTTCCTGCTCCTCACCGATTTGTTATTGTCCAGTCGTACGATAGTGAATGTGGACTCGCGAAACTATTTCTTTACGAGATGTAACGACAACTAATTGTTTTTAATGATTTAATTACAATAACAATCTACCAAATTATATAAAATAAAATATTAATAAAATTAATTTTAATAATAATAATTATAGTTTTGATGAAGCACATTTTAAAAGGTATTTTGTAACTTTCAACGATATTTGTTTTCTTTCAGAACTAAGAATAACTTCTAAATTAAGATATTTCATTAATCAATTTTTGTCATTTTTGATAAACTACAAGTGCCAATTATTATTATTTGCGAATCGTTATAAAAGCACTGAGAGATAAACTATGTGTTGACTGCCTCTTATCAGTATTCATGTTATGGTCATTTACCCTGTATGTATTAGCCAAAAGTCGTAGAGCTAAATATATACATGTATGTCATTTATTACTTCGCTCATTTGTGATTTGTTCTTTTCCATTGAATGAAAAAAACTCCATTACTATTATCGAAAGATGTAAATATAATTTTAATTTTCAGATTAATCGTGGAAATACGAATAAATTTACAATTTTTTTATATTTGAATGTTTTTACAGTTGTACATCCAGTTACCACACGTAAATATTTAATTTATTCCCAAATGAAAAGTAATTATTAAAAGAAAATGTTACTTTTACTACAGTCATCCCTTTACATGTATAATATAACCAACCTTCAAAAATGAATGAATACATTCAGTAAACGAAACTTTTTCAAAAACAAACCCGTTAAATTCAGCATGTCCCATTTACAATTCATACAGAAATCTACAAATATTACTTGGTTAAGATTTATTCAACAATTTTCAGATTGAATTAATCTAGCTGAGAGTAAACGGAACTCGGAAGAGACCACATCAGTCGTTTCAAGGATCAGTCGACCTTTCCTTCGCGCACCAAAGCAGCAACATCCTCACAATCTCCACGCCCGAGCCACACTCTACGTCACTGCATCACCATTTTTTTAAAAAAAAGTCTCTGTTAAAACAAACACACTCGTATACACACATATACACAGTCACACACATAGACAGGATGAGAGAGAGAACCCATCCACCCGCGATATCTCCGGACTACGTAACCGCGATTCACGCGCCTCATCCGGAAAATCGATATCGCCCCCCTACTCCCCCGAAAGTTCAGAGGGCACCGATTCCTCTGTCTCCCTCTATCATATAAAAAACACACGCCTCTCATCCCTTGAGCATTCCCAAAAGGTATCGTTCTTACCCACCTTCTATCCACATTCATAATCCCATCCAACCAAGTAACCATTCACATTAATAACACCCAAAACAACAGACGTGTATTAGATTGACAATGTGATCGATTTCTGCACTCTTGCTCATCTTCAACTTCTGCTGCTGTTGCGCTAGAGCATCGTCATTAAAATCCTCATCATTGTCAGTAGTAGTAGCAGCAGCAGCAGCAGAAGCGAAAGGCCAAAAGCACGTGCGGTCGCCTCTGACTTCAGAAACGTCAGCACACTTGCGCGCCCATGCACATGCACGTCGACACGTATAACCCCCACACATACATGCCGAGAGAGACATTGTGTAGGTACATACAAATGCCTGTCCTTATACAATTCACTCATTACAGATATCTATAGGACACTGTAACAATTCCCGTCACTGGAAAAACTGGCCTTTTACGTATGCACACCCCCTTAACCCAACTCTCGACACACTGTACACTTTAACCAACTGTCGACGACGAAAGCTCCGCAAAAGAATAAAGGGGCATCGTGGATTCTCACCTCCGTTCGGCCAGTGTTATCAGCAGACTCTCTCTCTCTTTTTTCCAACGGCGATGACGAAAACTCGTCTAGCAGCTCGATTTCTCGCACTATCTCGCTTACACACCCCCGACGTACCTCTTGACCCCTTTGACAAGTCTCCCCCAGCTCCGCTGATTTTTCCTCGACTCTTTCTCTCACACTTTCTCTCTCTCGAGGTAAAACACACTATTTCGTACGAGGAAAATGGTGGGCAGCAATTCTTTCTCTCTTTCTCTCACTCTACCCCCGAGCACGAGCGAGTGTGAGAGAAAGCGAGGGAGAGAAATAAAGAGAGAGAGAGACAGAGAGTATAAGTAACCCCTCGCGCGCACACCTCCGGAGGCCTCGGAAAAAGTTCTCTCGTGCTCGCTCTAGAGCCGCGTTCCGGACAGAGAAGGAGACAGGCACACGAGCCGATGGGGGTGAGGAGGGGAGGGGGGGGGGTTCGAGAAAAGCGCAGAATCGCACACTTGCTCGTCTGTCTGCCCGTACGTGTATATGCGTTTACGACTCGTGTATGACTTTCAGGTAAGTATGTGTGTGCACCTGTGTGTATGTACGAATGACGTTTCGGTTTGGGGCGCTGCACTTATGGGGGTAAGAGAGAAAAATAGAGAGAGAGAGCGAAGAGTTACGTGCGTACATTTTCTACGCCACGCGCATACGCAGCAGAGGCAGCGGCGCCGCCGAGTGTTGCCTCGCCTGTTTATCCACGGCTCTAGTCGATAGATGGCGCTCTAGACTTGCCAGGGGATGTATGATGTACCTTTTCATTCTGTTTCTATGTGTGGGGTGAGAAAAAGGCGCGAGCTTCTAGCGTTGAAGCTACTGCAATCCAGCAGGTCGGGTTAAGCTGGCTCTGAGCCACCCACGCCAGTTTACCCAGGGTTTACTTGGCGTCCGGAAAGATTGACGCTGGCGCCATCGATGGAGCGAGATTCGAAGCGCGATATCCCAAGTTCGCTGTAATGTTACGAGTTGGAAAATGGTTGCTGATAGGGAATGAATGTGGATGTTCGGTAATAAAACTGATGGCTCTATGATGTAATCACTTTTCAGTGCTTTCGTTGGCACTAAACAATAGTATTATTGCGGTACTGATGCTCATAATTGTTAATGTGTGTTTATTTCGTAAATTAATGAATATTGTGATTAGGTTTTAGTAATTTACTAATGTTAATGTCTCGCAATTGTTTTCATTGTCTCTTGTATATACATAATCCATTGACTTACATAAATACAAAATTATGAATGACTCATTACTTCAATAAGTATGAGCTATTTCCTAGAAAACTTCCAAATAGTAACTTAACACCATAGTATACTCTATGAAATATAGTTTGGAAGTAATTGCAGTCATCAAGTTGGATTGTAAAACCACATAACCATAATCACACTTCAGCCAAATTTTATCTTTCCATTTTCCATTATTTCATTATCATCAAATCATTATGACGCCCAAAAAACCAGTCAACAGCCGCCCCAAAACAACCAGAATGTTTACACATGGTCTGGAACACGTGCACGTATGCACAACCTAGACTTTAATTATTCCCGCCACTTCCTGGATCGCCCAGCTGATCAATACGGTGGCATACACAAACAGACGTGCGCGCGCGCCAACGCCTGGCCTGGCCTATGGGCTGAAAGCGAGAGTATATTCTCCCTCTCGTTCTATGTCGGCGCTCCGCTTTTGCCGCAGTTGTCTCTCGAAAAGGGTTGAAGCCTCCTTTTCATAGGCTCCGACCTTGTTACCCTTATTCCAGTTACCTGCCCGTAGCCCCGACCGATTCTCCCCTAAACTTTCCCCCTCGTTTCTTCACGCCTTCACCCTCGCTTAAGTCGACACCACGGCTTTTTTTTCCACAAAAAGCACATGCCTTATTTTTGCTTGACGTCTTCCTTAAATTTTTGAGTTCGGTATTATCTCGTCGTAGTGCTAACTTTCATTGCAAGTTAGGGAATTGATTTTTTTTTTCAATACGATTTTTTATGATTCTATTGATGATACAGTTAAGTTTATATGGTAAACTAAGTGTATCGATAAATTTAATTTATTTAAAAAATAACACTAGCGTTTGCCAAAAAATATGTTATGAAATATGTTATAAAAAGATGTTATGAAATATCATATTGTTGATGATCAAGAAGCCTTGAAAACATGAATCTTTCTCAGTTCGTGGTTTACCATCGATCGCCATCTTAATAATCCATTCTTAATTCCAATTCAGATCCTCGACAAAAAAAGCAAAATACATCAGAGACCGACGTTGTTGACTGTTGATAAATCTGTGGGGGTAGACAAGGCAGAAAGCTACTGTTCTCATCGACAATTTAAGTGTAATAGAGTCAGAGTTCAAAGAGACCGGTGCATGCGCTCTGGAGCTTGATTCGCGAGCTCGCCCTCCTTCGGGTCTGCAATGCTTTCAACCCTACCCCCTCTCGTTGGATGTCTTTTGCTATGCTTCTGAAAAAGCTTTCTCTCTCTTTTTCTCTGTGCTTGCGTCTCTCTTTACAGAGTTAGGCGTTTAAGGCGAGGCGCGCAGGCGCTTTTACGCGCGCGATGCTGTTTGATGTTGACTGGTGCTGCTCCGACTTTGCTAAGCTAATTGAAACCGGACTCGAGTGAATATTTTTTACGGAAATTCTGTTTTGTTGAATCTGTTCACAATATGTTATTCGTTTAATATGTTCGTATGTGTAGTCTTTACATATTTCATTGGGGTTAAAATGTATTTTTTTAATCAGGTAAGTAAATATTTTCGCTTTTAATTCCTGGAAATATTTTTATGTAAAATGTTACAGTATATAAAATTAAAATTGTTTTTATTATTTTATGAGATCATATCTTTCATATTTATTTTAACTGAAAGAGTTATTGTCCAATAATATATAGTATATAAAAACAAAGTAATACAACATTTTTTAACTCACATGACCAAGCAAATTGATTGAATTTTGGTAACTCACCTGTAACAGAAAGGAAAATCATAATTAAAAACATGTATATAACGCAAAGTAATTTATTATAATCTGAACTTAGAATATAGAATAGTTAAAATTATTGCACACAAGTAATACATTTTTTAAACTAAATAATATAATCCAATTTTATAAAAGTACTTATGTACAGAGTGTAATAAGTAGTTTTTATAACAGTTATATTTTTGAAAAGTATTTTCTTTTCCAAATTATTATTTCGGAAACTTTAAGACTATAAAAATTATATTCTTTGTTAAAAAACACTACATTAATCCATATATTTCTATCTCTTGTTATCTCTAACTACTTCTACTACGTACCTATCTATAGATCTAGGTATAGACATCTATTGTATTTTCAATATGCGGTAAGAAAGCCGTAAAATAAAAACTTTATGGTAGCTTTCATGGGGTTTCACGGAAATATTACATTCTTGATGCACATTCCTGTATATATATTTTGTGGAAGTCCGAAAGGAAGATGCTATAGCGTTTCAAAATTACATCATAATGACATTACAATGCATAACCATTCGTAGAAATGATATCATAATAATAGAGCAATAACTTTTGTATTTTCTAGCCATTAGAATTAATACTTAATCGTAATAGGTTTAAAGTGAAAATACTTCAAAGGAACTATTCTCGACTTATATAGATTATGAGCCATCTTAATTAAAAGGTATATTTATACATGTATCTTAAGGCATTAAAAAAGTTCCATTTGTCATTTTATTACTATTAAAAAAAATAAATCGGCAGTGTAAAAAATATAAGAATCTTTAATGGAAGCTCCTTTTTATACTCTATAAACGTGTCGAGCATATGAATCCGTTATTCTTGTAATTATCTTTCAATCCCCATCCCACAAAAAAATAAATAAAATTAATTTTCAAATTTAATTTAGAAAGATACACAGAGAAAAAGTGGAAGAAAGGAAGAGAGATTTCAATTTGAATTTTATTTATTCATTTTATAATAAAGCAAAAATACAGTTGTATGACATTCAGAGAGAGATACTTAGATATTAGATAGATACCTCTCTGAGGTAGCAAAGATGGAAAGATGCACCTAAGCGCAACAATTATCCTTCCCTCGCCGAGAAAATGCAGTACATATATATATATATATATATATATTGGAGAGTCTCTTATAGCTGTTGAGCGCAGGCGCGCGCGCAGCATTCGATATAAGTAGGTAAAGATCAAGTATTATATACAGTTAGCGGTACCGGTTTCGCGGATGCAGTGGTGGTATAGTGGCGGCGGCGGCCAAGTAGAAAGAGACAGGCAGACGGAGTGAGAGGGGCAGACAGACACGTCGAGAGGAAAACTTCTTCTGCGCGGCCATTCCGCCGTGGCTAATACCATCGAGAGATGGATTGAATCATAGCCTAATATGGGACGGTATAATGTGACGCGATTTTATGTGCCCAGAGGGATTACAGGGTCGGTATTGGACAAACGTTACGTCGCATTTATATGGAAATGAATAAATGATTTCTTTGGAAATAGGACAAAGTTTTTGAAGGAAATTCTTTATTTTTTGTGGTTTTTGTAATATTGATTTTTCGTTTTTTCTTTTTCATAATATTTATCAAAATACGATTTTGCAATATAGCATCGCTTACAATATTTTCTCCGATAGTATCAATGAATTTGCATCCCTAATAGCACAAAGTTTAACAAAGTTGAAGCAAAATATTCCAAATGTTTAAGAAACGTTTAAAAGACGTCTGAAATAACTGCGGATATTTTAAACGTTTCTTAGACATTTTTTGAAATTATTCACCAGTACGTTATATTCATACTTATTGTTTAAAACCAAGCATGATATAAAAAGGAATACCATATAACAATAGCAAATAACGGTATCATAAATAAATTTATTTCTTGTAGCGGTAATAAATAGCTTAGAATAAACAACATCTCGGTGCAAACGACTTCCCATTAACAATTCTCCTATCCAACAATGGAACGTACCACGGATACACCCATCCAATCTTCCACCAAGACTAAATCCCTCATTCAACCAAGAAAAAGCCTCCTCCGTATCTGACAACAAAACGCACGATCTCGGCATTCACAGCCGCAACGGCACGTCCGCGTCGTCGTCGTCGTCGTCAGCAACGCGAATAGAAAGAAAGAGGGAGAGCAGCAGCAGCAACACACCGGTCTTGGAAAAATCTAACGGTGCGGCTTCTGGGTTCTACGAAAACGCGCAGCGAAGCAAGTACACTCATATATATACCTCGCGAGAGAGGGAGATCCTAGCTGTTAAAGTTGTGCTGCTCGCTTCACCCACGACGACGACGCGCCACCATCACCCGGAGAGCGACTAGTAGTAGTAGAGAAAGTCCAGCAGAGATGCGCCGTTATAACGAGACTCTCGCACCGCGAGTTTCCTGCACCGTTACTTCGCATATATATATATATATATATATATATGTATACGAAGAGAAGCTTGCGAGGAGATCACAGCTGTTTCTAATGGCTGTGTCTTCTGTGTGTGTGTGTATATATATATGTACGTGTGAGTGTGTGTATGAGGGTAGACACGTGCGAGGTTTGTTATGGCGGATTGACCCAAGATTATTGCGCGCGATTGATAAATATTATGGGCAGGGGTGTGTTGTTGTTGATGTAGATGCGGGTCGATTTTTTACAAATCAATTTTATGGGATGCAGTTGATTTGTGGGATGGTTAGAGCCCTGGGATATATGATCGGCTGATTGTTGATAAGCTGTTGGCTGAAATTGACTGTGGTGATGATGAATCGAATGCGTACAGTCAAGACTTTCTAACGCTTATGAGGTTTTTTTCTTCAAGGAATATGGATTGTTTCTTACATACCCTATAGCTGCATTTAATACATTCATTTCTACATTTGATACTTGCAGTTAATTTACATTTAACAGTCTGTTTGTTGATTTTAGTTACATAAAACAATGCAAATATCATAAGATTTTGCATCCGCGTTTCTACTTATTGTTCACTACTTATGATTTCAAAGTTATTGCTAAAATACTTAAGAAAAATGATTTAGTGTCTTAAGATACCCCTATCCAAAGATTCGTTCGGATCCGAAAAAAAGAACGAAAAGTACTGGGGATCGAGTCAGAACAAACAAATTCCCGTGCGAATTCACTAGCGCACGGGGTTCCTTCTCTAGCGGTATAGCATCCGCGCATCGCTTACAGCACCGCGCAGACGCAGAACGAGTATAGTCCTGCAGTCGAGTCCTGAAATTCCTGGAAGCGGCTCAAGTTCAAGTGCTCGACCCACTAACGCTATACATACATGTTATATACCCAACTGCTAGCGGTTAAAGCGAGGGAGAGAGAGAGAGAGAGAGAGAGAGAGAACGGACCACCCAGACCTTGCAGCAAAAAAGGGTGCCAACTAAAGCTCGACGCGTTTTCAGCAGCAAAAAGAAGAAACAGCAGCATCAGTAGCAACGGAGGTCAAAGACACGAGAGGTCAGGACGGCGATATTATTGCAGCACCGGTGCAAGAGCAGCAACGCCAGCAGCGCCAGCAGCACTACACACATGTGTCGAAAGGTGGAATAGCGGAGTCGACTCTCTCTCTCTCTCTCTCGCTCTCCCTTCCTCTCGCCTTATAACCGACAGAGAGAAAGAGAGAAGGAGCTAAGCATCAAAGCTCGTTCGCGATCACGTAATGTAGGCTCGTCGGCAAATGTACCGTAAGATACCAGTTACGTCACTGAGCGAGAGAGAAAGAGACAGAGATAGAGATGAGATTCCCGTATGGTTTTGCGAAGAGTGGGGGGCAGCCACAGCGCCTCAGGGATTGGCGAGGAGAAGGGATAACAAGAAACGGAGGGAGAGAGATGTAGAGGAGAAGGAAATATGGAGGGAGGGATGATAAAAAGGTGAAAAGAGGAGAGAAGAGGTGGTGAGATAAAAGAGATAGATGGGCAGTTGGAGGAGATGGGGAAGTAAAGGGAGCGGGATCGATGGTTGATAAGTGCGAATTGAGAAATTGATTTTGTTTTCGAAAATTTCCCTGAGATTGGTGTAATGCGCTGCTTAGATGCGAAGAAGAGTACTTATCGAGTCGCGTTCGTGACAGTAGATTTTTTTTGGATTTGCGATGAGAATTGATTTGCACGAGTGCGGGGTGTTAAATTTTATTTAATTTCATGATTAACGATGGTACAACTCTATTTATTTATATCCTAAGATGTTGGACCTATTTTTCTATTTAATCTATTCTAATTAATTTTTTTCGTACATTTTTCTTCTCTTTATGACACGAATCCTTAAGTCCTTTATGAAAAGAGATTTGAGTTTTTTTTATAATACGATTCAAATGTCGGAAATAAATTACCGTGTTCAACTATTGCCAGTAGTTTTCGATTAGGCACAGGAAACACACGCAGTATGTACATTACGAACAGGATGTTTATGAAGATGACTGCGCACATAGATAAGATGCTGCGATAAATGAAAGCATTGAAGCAGATTGTAAAAAAAATACAATTCTCGTACAACGTTTACTCGAAATTAAAATTCCCTATACACGCTTTCATAGCATGTATATGCAACATAAGCGTGCGAATAATAATTGTATCTCTTACTTGTCCGACAATTCAATGCGCGCTGTTCAAAAGCTTTTTCATGAACTTTGGCCTTATCGGTACAGCGGACTTTAACTTGGTATAAAAATTTTTACCAGCATTATTTGGCTATAGTGTATAAATTGCAGTACGCAAAAAATATGTGAAATCATTGTAACCGCAAGTCATTGACCCCGTGATTCACGGAGTACGATGCTGACTCTTAAAATTGATACTCGATGAGTTAGCTTACAACGTGACTATACGTTCAAAGTATCTAGTCGCGAGATAAAAATGGAAGTCCAAACATTTTTCTTCATTATATACTTATACGCACTCTATCGTAAATTCGTTAGACACAAAATTCCCCGTATATACATTTAAATCGCCTCGGCACGGCCATTAAACGAAGCACGAACTTTTTCCAAACGCCATATCTCTTGAAAAAAGAAGCTTCGCTCTGACTCGAGCCCTAAAATTTCATTCGCTCAAAGTACTGCAGGCACTGAATTTTAAGCTGCTTTAGCACAGGGGATCCTCTTATGGTCCTCTACCTTCTTCTTCGAGTTCTGCACTCAACAGCTCTCTCCCTCTCTCCCTCGAAAAAAAAAAAACTCCGAAATAAAGGGGGAAAAGAGGTGCGCGCACGGCGATCGTAAAAGAAAACGAGCGAGGAAAGAAAAAAAGCGACGGAGCTGTGTAATAATGCATAACGGTACCGTTGTCGCATGTCCGGGTTCGGCTGCTAAATTAAGGGAAGGTCTTATTCTACATGTGTGTATGTGTGTGGGTCTTTACCCACCCTATGCTATTCCGAATTTAAAACTGAGAGATTTTAGGGAATTATGTAGTTTCATTGTAATAGTAACAGCAAAAAAGTGATTTTGGCGTTAACAAAAATTATTTTGATCATTACTAACATGATCCTAAATAATTAATTACTCTATAGTCTAATATTCAATATTATTATAAAATATTTTTATTTTTTGATATTTTGTTATCTCTTTTATGTACACAGTGAAGCGATAGTAAGAAATTTGGAGAGCAGCAATTATATTCATTTATATACATATATACTTATTTATAAAACCGTTAATCTCGCCATTCGTCATATTCGCTAATTTAGCGGTAGTCGACTAACAATTTTTCAAAGTACCTCGAAAAAGCGATAATCGCGAATTCCGCGTCGCGAGAGACGCGGCGACGCGCAGCAGCTGCGGCGTCCGAGATGAATCCTCTTCTGTGGGGTCATTCGCGCTCTCTCATGGATTTACTGTTAGCCGATCCCGGATCCTTTATCGTCGAGTATAGCGAGAGGCGGGGAGGACGAATATTTGTCTCTTTCGCGATTAGAGGGTGAGGCTTTCAGATTGATGGCTATTTTGCGGCCTTTTGTACCGAGAGAGGATTGCGCCTATATTTGTTACAAACGGTGCTTTTGGATTAACCATGAATTGCTAGAATTGCGAGTAATTTGTAAATTACGTGCAGAATGCAATTGAAATGCCATGTATATAATATTGAACACATAGATAAAGTGTATAACTGCGCTTTGTCTAGTGTTCAAATATATACAAATATTTTGACGTTAGGATTTTCGATGTATGATTAATATAATATATTATATATTCATTTTGAATACATCTTTTGAATTTTGATTTATTCTGATTAATTCGATACATTAAATTATCAAACAATCTTTTCAATAAAGTTTTCTTTTTTAATAAATCTGCACATTGCAAGATTTTCAACAATTAAGTAGTCGCAAACATTTCGTGATCGCTAGCTATTTGCAAAAACATTTAATTTTATCATGAAAAGTGCACCTGATCCGCACACCGTAAACAAAAAACTTATTAAAATTCTTCTCCTCTTCCATTATCCGTCTAGAAATTGAATCGAGCAATAATTTAGTGTGTGTGTGTGTGTGTGTGTGTGTGTGTGTGTACACATTACGAAAGTTCTCTCTCGAAACAGATATTCATTGAAAAAGCATTTCGCGAAATTCGCGAATCAGCGAAAAATCTACGAGCGATAGTAGCACGTGTTGGATTGCAAAACAGTGCGGAGTCATTGTCCAAGAGTATTGGCTCTCGTTACAATTCGCTGACGCGTAGGCAAATAAAAGTGACGCATGCGCGCGTACGAAATTAGCATTGTGTAATAATCATCAGCGAATATTGTACGTTCCGTCCGACGAAGGTATATAAAGAGGGTGGACATATACCAGCCGACGATCCTAATTGAAAGACTTTATTTTTAGCTCGCGGAAATCTTGATCGCGTTTTGCACGCACCTTTGACGCGAAGCGAAAGGGTCTGGCTGTGTGTATTTTATCGCGGAGGAAAGGTTTTTTTGCTGCCCGTAGCTGTATAACTTCTTGTTACGTGTCACTTATAGTTACATGATTTACTTGAAGCGCTTTTAAACTACGTTATCTTTTTTACAACTATCAAATTTAATGTAAGTTAATCATTGATAAGATATTTTAATATTTCTGTGGAAAACAATAATTTTGTTTTCTAATCGGTGTTCATTGTAAATAAAAGCTACAGAAAGGCCCTTTTCTTTTAAATCTCAAAATCATTATAACAGAACAAGAAAATTAGATGAAAAAACGAAAAAGAATAACTCTCGTGTAAAAAGTGATTTGCCAGAAATGCCGTCTGGCTATCAACATCAAACGAACTGGGAAATCCCAAAATCATGTCGCACTTTCCAATCAGAGCTTCCCCATCTACGAACTCCGAGTATATAAATTGGCGGTCGCGTGCTAGATAGATCGGAAGGAAGTGTCTCACCAAGTCCAGACGCTTAATCGCTGCGGGCCAAAGCAAGAATATCTAAAAAGTAATGGCCCTTACTACCATTACTACTGTTCTGAGCGTATTTACGCACGAGGGCGGCAGGAAAAAAAATGTACATATAAAGGAGCAATTTCTCGCGTCGGGTGCTTGACCTTTCGCGAGCGCGACCCTTGGACGCGAAGCGCGTTAACCCTTATAACGTCCATTTACATGTTTATCGTTTACGCACACACACACACACACATACACACACACCAGTTCCCCGAGTGTCTGGGTGTACGTTAATGAATATTTTCCCAGAGGCTAAACTAAGCGGAAGGCTTGGCTTCTTCCAGGCTTTGCTTCTTTCTTTTTACAAAATCGCTCGCTCATTTTTTGCGCCGATGCGTTTCAGAATTGCACACGACCGTAATTTTCTTTTTGATCTGCGATTAAAAAATTTCTATTTTGGATTTTTGTACCTTCGCAACTAATAGATTTGTGTTTTATTTTTTGTAATTAAGTTGTAAAATGAGGTTATGCGGGCATTAGATAAGATCGGAACGGAACGCGTATCTTGTTATTATTAATCACGTACTTAGGTAACATATTAATTATGAATATATACTTATGTTTGTTGCATAATTTATTGTCATATAAAAATGAATTACACGTTATAATGCAATTATCAACTTTGTTCCAATTTAAGAAAAAAAATATTAAAAATCAATTATAACAAAAACAATGACTGAATAATATATTATACGAAGGATAGTTGCATCGATCAGGCTAACATTCTCTTTCAACTCCAGTCAAACAAAGAAAGTTAATCTTTATACATTCCTCATGAATCAACAAAAGAGGGAACACTTTTAACGCAACTCATAATATACGCTGCCACTGCACGAAGCCTCCCCAAAGCCGCATGTACACTTTTTACATGGAGCGATGATGAGTGACTCGCACGTATTTTTTTTCGTTGTTGTATACCTCGCACCGACCACCTCGGTTCTATAGAAGAGTAATGCTCGTAAAGTATCATCATCCGATGGTCCGTCAAAGTGAAGGGAAGACGAGTGTGAGAACAAGATGAATCTACGGTTACTGAAAAACTTTCTTACCCGACGCGCTTTATTCGATCCTTGAATCAATCAAAATTTTGTTTTTTCCTGTCCCGTTTTTATTCGTTATTCTAAATGTTGAGATAACAGTGACTAGTAAATAACAGTATTGTTTATTTATTATGTTTATTATATTTCAATTTTTCAATTGGTTTCATTCGTGATCTGGAAGCAATGATTGCGCGAAATAATGAAACTTGAGTAATCGATTTGTATGATTAAATATGAAGCTTGACTTCCTCTCGCAACAGTGAAAGGATAATGACGATTACAATAATGCCGGTAGAGTATTTAATATTCGAAAAGCTAATTGATACATACTCCTCGTGATTGCAGGAAAGAAATCTATAGCTATACGAGGTTTGTTTTGACGATTACAACAGTTAATTTAAAAAGCAATTACTTAATAAATGACTTATTTGCAAATACCACGAACAATGCTTCGAGTCGCTATTTCACGTCCCTGATTTACGTATGCAATTACACCCCGAATAATTTTACCCCCGTCACCGCAACTTCAGCGAATCCTCAAAACTTCATCAAACCGAACACAACGAACAGTTTAAAAGTAAAAATAAAACAGATATATCCAAAGGGTCAACCTCCCAAACAATTCTCCTCCAGCAAGTGATTAACTCGATCCACAGACTGTACATCCATAGCAGTGAGACTCGGCACGTAGGCTTCAAGGAACTGAGATTCACGGAGCCTGCCCCCATCGCGGTTACACACACACACACGTACACACGCACGCACACACACATACACTCGCCAAGGTAGTTTGACCAGGTATATATACACCTCGGCTCGTTCGCCACGTGGTTGACGGGGTCGTTGTCCTCTTCGCTTTCTCGGGCAGAGGCAGAAGAGAAAGAGAAAGAGAGAGAGAAAGAGAGAAGCCCTTATGCCCGAAAGTCTTTTGTGGCCAGAGGCGAGCGTTGGACGGTGCCGCCTTTTACCGCCCCGGAAGAGGTTAAGCCAAGCTCGAGCTCCACCAGCTCTGATTGACCAAGCAATCGACTTTTCTTCTTTTGCTGGCAGTTGTTCTTTTTCCTTTTTGCTTTTTTGGCTTTAATGGCTGGAATTTCGGAAGGTCGCAACTATGAAGAATTATTATATATTAATAGAAGGAAGAGATATATTTAAAGAGAGTTGGAAAAAAATTTATCGCCTGCGTGGACAAGTTTATTATAATGTATTATTTACCCTCGCTTGATCCTATTATTAAAGAGACATATTTTGCGGTATAACCACTTTTTTAATGTTTACGATGGTCGTGGAATAAAGCTGCACATTACGAGTTATATTGGCATAAAAATTTCAAGAGATTACACACCGCATTATCCTCACGAGCTTATTAACCGCGATGCAGTTACAAATTACGATATTTTACGATATCCAATTATTCTTTTTGATTCAGAAGGTCGTTCGTCTTTTTTAAGTGTGTAATTTACTCCGAACACCCAGTAGATCTTTGAGAACAAATTCCCAAATGAACTTACATATAATTGAAGGTGGTTTTAATAAAATAATGTACACCGATCAACCGAAGTCATGTTCCTTTAATACGCGATAATTATCATGCCACATAATATTAAACTGTAGATTAAATACCAATCAAAACAGGGTCTTGTATAAATTTTTCGTGGTACCTTGGAATATTAATGTTATGTTGTTAACCAACCAAATACCAAATAAATATAACCTAAATTCATTTGATATCAGTGAACAAATATAAGATCTTAATCTAACAATAATTAACCAAATAAGAATCAAAACTGAATTGAAACCAAAGCTGCATGAGATCGTCCTTTCTCCCCTTGATTCGATTTCACTCTCTATATGCGTCTTGCATCTCGACTTCCGGGATAGAAATCGACATCGCCGAAGGTGTCGATGAGGGTATATACACACACACACGTGACCAGGTAATTAAAAAGCCAGAGTTGTGCATCAGCTGCAGTCGCTCTACAACTTCTTCACCTATGCACATCTCTTGTCCAGTCGTTTTAATACACTCGTATATCCGTTTAGGAGAGGATCATATTTAGTTTTAATTTTCAGTGAAGTCGCATATTATTATTGATCGTAATTGACCACGAGAGATTTATTCTAAGAATATATCTTGATCGAGGAGCTTTTTCAGTTAAATGCTGGTAAATAAAGCAACAAATGTTTTACAGTAATAAATTCTTTTCCTATCTTGAATACTTTTTTCGTTAAAGAGAACTTCATATAAGATAAATTTTTGAAGAATGAAGAGAAGTAACGTTTGTTTCAATTAATCTAAATACAAAGACATTTCAGACAAAGCATTAAAATAATTACGATCCATAATTTATTGCAATCAGATGTTAAAGATCAAAAGGCAACCTCAAATACATTTTCGTCATTCGATCTTATCTCACATTTCGATCTCTATCTCGCAATCCAACCATATTAAAATAATCATTGACCAACTTCGCACAAAACAATACCTTGAATAAGCAAGAAAAAGAAATCTTAAAGAGCAAGTAAACGTGCACGTGGTTAGAAAGTCAAGAGGGAGAAGAAGAAGAGAGAGAGAGAGAGAGAGAGAGAGAGAGAGAGAGAGAGAGAGAGAGAGAGGGAGAGAGAACAAGCACGAGTGTTACCCGATATTACAGCGCAACTCTTGGAGCCAACATCCTACTGTTGTCGAAACTCGATATCGTTCTGATAATGACGCTCAGCAGCACGTTCCGCTATACACACGTATATATGCATGCACACACATATAGACACATGCATACAGCTAATAGAGCAACGATCTTCAGTGGGATATCGCATGCATGCGGCCGACCGTGACTTTGAATCTTTTCCATTACGAGCCGTTTCCAGAGCAGATTGTTATGCAACTTCTCTTATCGCCGTTACGGAATCGGGCGCTAAAGCTTCATTTTTTTTTTCTCAACGCGCTCACAAAAATTCATTATTGAGGAAGCTTTTACAGCTTAGTTTTATATTGAACGATGTGCACAATGTGAAATCCGATTTTGAGAGAGGTTTGATTTTTTACTGCTTCGAAAAGTTTCAAATTTGTCTTAGATACGTGATTTGAAGATATTCCGGTTCTGTAACCCTTGGAGTTTCCCATTCTGACGCGTTTCTTCAAGCACGTACGCCACCTGAGAATCTCTATAATATAAATCAAAGGCCACTAGATAATACCGTATAAAGCTACCCGACGAAAATTCTTAATTTTATTGCCCGGTCGTCGTCCCAACATAAAGGAAAAAATTCATTTTGAATCCCTCCCTCGAAAATCCGATTTAACGGACTGACGAATCTCCACTTCACCTCCTGAGTGGTATTTAAGTTTCCCACGAATATGATTCTGTCCTTTTCTTAAAAACTTTAACTTCGTTTACTCAAAAACTTCTCTGACAAGGAGTAATTTAACGAAACCCTCTATTTGCTCAATTTTTTAAACCCTATCTAGAGATAGAATAGTCTTTCCCTCATTCCGGAAGAAGTAAAAAAAAGTGAAGATTAAAAAAGTAAGTTCTAGTTCAAGAAACAGAGAAAGAAAAAGCAACGTCTCTCTGTACGCAATGAGAAAAAAAAATGAGGAGAACAAGACGATGAAGAAGCAGAAGAAGAATCAAAGAGAAGGAGCCGCTTGACTATATATACACAGGTATATACGCATACCCGTGTTTCGTAAAGCGGGACCCCGAACACCTGCGGTCGACGAACCCAGCATACACACTCACACATACATATGCATGTACGCACACACACACACACAGAGACAAGTCAGCCGAAAAAATTCCTGACAGCGCCAGCAGCAGCAGCAGCAGCACGACAATGACGGACTGTATACGCAAAGCCACGACCGAGGAATTCAATACTCCTCGCTTGTATTTTTTTCCCTCCGACGCGTATAACACACGAGCTTAGAATTCTTAGAGCGGTAGATTTGCGTTCATTGGGGTTACGGTGTCGGATTTTTGGACGGACTCTTCCAACCCTTTCTGATGTTTATAAACTCAAATCGGTGGGAATGTGTGTTTACTTTACGAGCAGCACAGCTTTTTGGGGTGTGCTAAACAAAGTATGCGGAAGTGTCATCGATACGAAATTCTTACAGGTTTTTTAAATGCAAAGCACGTGGTGGTGGTGTGCGCGAGCATTAATTTCAATTTTGTCATATCGCAGTAATAAAGTATAAATGCAGACAACAACTACCATTGATTCTAATTTAACGATCTAGAAGCTGCTGTCCAATGCAGTCCCACGTAAGTCCAATAAAGGAAAAAAGAAGGTGAGATTTGGGTAGTAAAAGACAAGTATCGGACGCGGCGCGTGGGATGAATTTCATCATCTCTGAAAAGGTACAGAAAACGACGAAAATGTAAAGGGAGAGACTAGTCGAGCGCGTCTAATAGACGAGAGCTGAGGCGAGCGACCGAGAGAAAGAGAGAAAAGACGAAGAAGGACTGCCCAGGCGAGATATGATGCAAGCGCGCGATATCGGCTGTTATAAACCGTCGAAGGACCCATGACTATACGAGCAAAGAAAACAGCTGGTATAGGTTGTGTGTGTGTGTATGTGTGCGAGAGAGAGAAAGACACAGAAACAAGTCACGCCGAGTTCAATGACTCAAGCGCGAGTTCTCCTTCTGACTTGCCTTGAGCTTCCTTCTCTTCTCTTTCTCTCTCTCTCTCTCACTAGCTCGTCCTTTCTTTCGCTTCTTCTGCTTCTTTCATTCGTTCCTTTTTTTTTCAAATACAACAGCGTTGACATTATCGTTGGAACTGCATTTGCGCACATTGTATCGCTCGCGAGAGTTGACTCATACTATATTCAGCCGGTGAGTTATTGGATGTTGGGGCTGAACTGGCAGGATTGAGTTACGTACTTGGGCATATGCGCACGTATATATGACGAGCGATGCTGAGGCCAGCATCTTTCTTCTTTGGCCTTTGTATTATTGCTGTGCAATGTCGTGCGTTATAAGTTTAGACGTTCTTTGCATTTAGTTAAGGGGTGAACGATGCATTTTTATGGTGTGAATGCAGAGCTGCAAGTGTTTTTCTACGAAAATAGTAACGTTTATTTTTTTTTTTTTTTATAATCAATCGATTCGAAAATAAATCTCGCACTGAACAAAATGTAAACGCAGAAATTTCGCTCAAATTAATGTAGCTTCCGAGGATCAATGCGATCGTCTTTTTCCTCAAACAATTACAAGCTAGATCAAGCGACATCATTCATTTCCTCCGTTCTACGTTAAAAATATCTCACCTATATAAAAAATACATTCGATCGTAAACCCAGCATCCGCGATTTTTAATTTAAAAATCACACGTGCACTCAAATCATACAAATCAATCATCCCCCATAACATTATCGTTCCGTTCAAAGAAAGACTCTCAACTAGACGGAGTTGTGCAATGGCTATACGGACCTCATTCGTTATCCAATGTATGACATCCGAGTATACTTTTTCTTCCACGTTATTAAGTAATACTCCTCTTCGAAAAAAAGAAAAAGAAGGAGAAGGAGAAGAAGAAGAAAAAGACGAAGCAGCAGCAGGAGTAGAGCGCAATGCGCTGGAGCGAGAGAGAGAGAGAGAGAGAGCCTCCGAAACGCATGTGCACGAGGCACGCATAACGGTAGATTAAACTCGCGGGCCTGCAGCCCATTATACACGTATATATACGTGCAGTGTTATAAAGGCAGACACGAAAATGTTGCTTGATGAGCAGGTACCTCCGGACTCTGTATATATACATGTGCACGTGTGTGTATGTGTGCGCGCGCACGCGCTGGTACGTTGCAGCTCCGGACGCGCGTCTTTGGCCCTGGCCCGATGCATGGATTATGGAAAGGCTGTATTACCTGCACTGCACACATACACACGACTTCTGGAGGAAGTGGAAATAAGTCATTTGCATTTTTTTTTCACGTATGCGCACCCGCTACTGTAGACTGCGGAAATACTGTGACATATGTTTTGTTCTCCTTTATTTTTCTTTTTTTTAGTTTTGAAAATGAATTTGGCTTTATCGCTATGGGCTAATAATGAGACTTGTGTTTAACAGGAGTTGACGATCGATTTTTAGACCGTTATCTGTACACATGAGTTTTGGGTGAATATAAAGACTGTGGGCTAGCATCGTGTTACATCCGATCGATCGCGCAACTCTCACAACCCGCATATATATAATGTCCAACTCGCAACACTCACCCGCGCGACTTTTCGCGCCGCGAAAATTAAAATTCGCCGGCTCGGTGCTCCTAGAACAACACCTTTGCGGGACAAAAGAGAGAGAAAAAAAGGTGTGTCCCTGTTCCACACACACACACACACACAAGGATGTAATACTCGTGCGTGCGGCGTCAGGTATAACACGAAGCTTCTCCCTCTTTCTCTCTCGTATACAGCTTACAGGTATACAGGCATACAGAGCGAGATAGAGAAAGAGAGAGAGTGTGTGTAGTGGGGTCGTTGAACTTGGCTTTTGTTCGTAGCCGACGCCGCACGTCGACGCTCGCTTCTCCTCTCTCTCTCTCTCGCTCTCTCTCTCTCACTTTATACTCATGGGGGCACACCAACCAAAAAGTCGATGGCGCTGGTGTGTGTTCGTGGCCCGGAACCGATCGGGAAACCCAATCGATCCCACACAGCCTTCCAAGGTCTTTGCCACCTGCCGTTGCTGCTATTTGCTGCATTCTCTCTCTCTCTCTCTCTCTCTCTCTCTCTCCTTCTTTCTTTCTTGCGCTACGTGGTGATTATATATTGGTTTTTGGGAAGGTGTATGGCTCTTCTTCTTTTTGGGAGGGGTATATAACACTCGATTGCGCAACGATGCGTTTGGTGCGTTGGGTCGAGCTTGAGAGTGAGGGGGAACGGCTGGGCGAGATGCTTATTCGTCACGGTTGGGGGAAATGAGTTTTTCTTTTCTTTTCATTTCCTTTTTCGTCTTTTTATAGAAGAAGTTTTTTTTTAATAGAACTTGTGTGGCTTTTGGTGCGAGTGTTTGAGCGTTAGTGGAATTTAGAGCTGGTTTAAAAATCGACTATAAATTTGCCTTTGAGAATTGAAGTTTTGATTGAAGTTCGAAGAAATACAAAATTTTAAAAAGAGAATGTTTTATATTTTATTTTTATGGATTCTATTTAGGCTTTGAAAAAATACTGAATAAATTGTATTTTGGAAATTTATAAGTTTTTAAATTATTTAATAAAATTATAGTTTTAATACTTAATTATTCAACTAATATTTTCGTAATATTTTTTGTTATGTTTGAATAAATTTTATATTTAATTTTAATAAACATTGAGTTTAAAATTAAAGAAGATTAATTATCATTTTAATAAAAGTGGATTTAGAAAGATTATTAAATATACGCGTATTGCTAAATATTTTAATTACTTATTAAAATAAGTAGCTTAAAACAAAAAAGTAAATAATAGTATAATAAAATAGGTACGAGTAAAATCTTTTACTCGTCAAAAAAAAAAAGCAATTGAAATTGACTAATATGTCGATACGGAAATCGTATGAATATTAAATATTGTAGCACACCAGCAACTAGAGATTAATAATAGACTTTTGACAGACATCAAATATTTCGATATATCCATTATGAGTATTAAATTAAAATTATATTCAATAATAAAACCATTTTGAAAATCATCTTTAATATTGGCTTTACTGTTAATTTTATGTGGTAAGTATACATGTACTCACTATTTATACAGAATAATATTGTACTACTATCAAATACAAATCATGGCATTCAAGTAAATTCAAATTCTAGGAAGATATACGACAATGCTAATGAAACTAATTATTTTAGTTCATTAACAGTGCTTTGAGCGACTTCTTTGAGACTATATGATATCAGTCCCTTAATGTAATGCATACTTGAATTCAAAACAACTAATAAGCTTGATTATCACAGTGAATGTTTGAAAATTATTCTCTGATACCGTTCTAAATTAACATTCTAAAATTCAAGAAGCTGATAATCCATATTCTAAATTCCACGAATACATTGTTAATCAAAATTGATCTTCAATTATTACTATTCAATTGCATGTTCGACTCTGTTAATTCCTTGTTATCAATATCCACGAATTCATTGAACATTCGGTCAACCACTTTCACCCTTATTCCCTATAATCCCCTTATTCCCTATAATGTGTAAATTATTGAGTAATGAAATGGACGTATAAAATTTTTCGTTACGAGATTTTCAAATCTGCTTTAAATTATTTTTATGTTGATTTCATAATGCGTTCTTACGATGGCTTTTAATATGTTTAAATTGTACTTTCATTACTTTAAAACATATTTTAATATACCCACAACTTTTTTAACGAAAATTTTAGCATTTATATATAGACTGTACGTGTGTCGAGGCCATTTAAAAGTTTTTCCAAAACTCTTACCAGACACAGATCTGCGCTGTATCATCAAATACATGATTCGGATAAATATAAGAATCCGGTACAAAATAGACCCATGCGGTATATATATTATTGCATCGCGGAATGGAGCGCTCAGGCTATTAGTAGGAAGAGGACAGCATTATGCAGTGCGCGCGCTTTTCCTCGTTGTTTATTAATTATGGATCGATACCTAACTGCTACCAGGTACACACATACACACCTGCTTTTTCCACAGGCACGCACGCGCGTGCACCCAGCCGTGGTCGCGTCTGTATATATACGTATATATGAGGAGTTGCTGCACATCGTGTGTGCTATAGCACTGTACACACGTATACGTGCATGTATATATATACTACGGGATCTCTACGTCCTTTCCCCCCCTTCGAGAGACGTCAGTGTGTTACTGACCCCGAGTGACCCTGCGCCAAGCCAACGCTACATCAGTCTATACTATAGCGAATGTATGCGTTTGTGTGTGTGTGTGTGTGTGTGTGTGTGTGTGTGTATGTCTGGAACCGCACGCAGCGCGCCGATTTCAATTTTTGCGATCCATCCCTCTCGACCAAGCAAGTGAGGTTCCGTGGTTGAAAAATATCCTGTTGTTTTCTTTTTTGTGGCTTTTTTTGGTTTGGGAAACCGTAGATTGATTTACGTGCGCGTGATTTAGATTTATTTTTTTCATATCTAGGGGAATGGCTTAGTATTTTTTTTTTTTGTTGGGGAGAATTTAGTCGTATGATTGTCGCAGTAAAAGCGTCTTTTACGTTAGGTCGCGTTATCGATTTTCCGCAGTATGAGAAAATACTTGGTCAAATGGGAAAAATCGTTGAGTAGCCATAAAGAAGCTTTCGATTGAAGTTCTTGCGCAAATTACAATGGTTAACGTTCCGTTCTTTAACTTCTCAAAAACTAATGATTGCCCAACCGAATTACCACCCAAAACTTGACCAATAACGAGAATTTCCAGGCCAAAAAGGGATGAGCATCGCGAAAAAAAGCAGTCACAGCGAGTCAGTGACCCTTTAATTCGTCATTAGCCGAACAGCAAAAATGAGCAACGATGTGCACGCAGAACTCGTCACGCGTAAGCGGGCTTGATCAACGTGTAAACAACGAACGCGCGAGGCGAGCAAGGCGAGCGAGAGAAAGAGAAGAGAACGCGTTGACTCGGCGAATAACGGCAAATTCATTCACCGCTCGGCTCGCGGGACTCGCTCGAGTGCGCCGTGAGAAAACGGTAAAAAAAAAGAAGCAGAAGACGCTCTCGTCGCGACTATCGGGATTCGCGCGATATTCCCCTTTTGTATATATACATTCATCCGTTTCCTTCTCTCGCATCCGATCGTGCGTACATACCGAAAAACCCTAGCTCGGTAGAAGCCGCTTTAAACAGATATTCAATCGATACTCGCGATTCGTCAAAGATCGTTATATAGGTTCTTTCATCCAACAGTTACACGAATAATTAACGATCACCAACGATAGAATGCACTAAAATGTTTCTTTCCCTTTCCCGTTCTGTTGTTTAAACTCGCGGGGATTGAAACGTTAAGGCAAGCCAACGTTGGCCTAGTATCGTTCCAGTATATAACAACCGGTTTCCTTCCGACATAACTCAATTTTGTACTCACCTCTGATGGTGCTAGGCATGTTGTCCGCAATCGCATATCCTGCTAACTGAAGTAATGATTCGACAAGCACTGCTCGTTAATGATTCCCTCCTTCGGCTCTTGCGAGCGTATATCCAAAGAATGAATGAAGAAAATAAAAATAAAAAACACGCGTCGATACACAGTCGTAGATCAAGAATACAACCAAAAGTATCGAGGCAAATTTGGTTGGTTAATAATCACTTCACTAACAAGACTGCACCGAACCTTCCGCAGTATGTAATTATCCTTCGATTTATTTATTTATATTTTAAACCTCCCAGAGTCAATGGCCGCGCGTCTACGTTGTTCTATTTATGTATGAGTGTATGAGTTAGACGTAGTGTCAGGTGGAGATCTTCCACCGCATTTTGGTGCACGGTATCGTACTTCCGGTTACTGCGGCCATGAAATCACACGCGTCTAAATCTCGCCGTTTTTCCCTATTATCTTGCACGGGAATACTTCTTTGATCCTCTTTCCACACGATTCAGCGACCGATCGATCGTTAAAGCTTCAGGATTGAGTGAACTTCGGTCTCCATCTACAAATATATGTGTATATATATATACTTGCACTGGGTCGTTATCAATTGCTATATATACTAGGGACGGATGTATAAATATTGATCGATATTCCTGGCGGAGATTCACTGTATCACCGATGCACTGTTCTTGTCCCCCACACGCTCAAACAACACACCACAGATTTGTTTTAAATTGAAACTGATGTTGTATACTCGTTGCACTATGTTAACGGTTCGACAGAATGAAACGAAATGGTTTTAGATGTACGCGAGATGTGACCGGTGACGGAAAAAACGGCCTGGGTTTATGGTGCTTTGTTGCCAATGGACTTGAGAGGAGAAGATTAAAGCGTACATTCAGGGTTTTCGGGAGGAATGAAAGGAAGGTTCGGTGGTGGTGGTGGCCGATGAGTGACTCGTATACCGGCTAACAGTTCAAAGATCCACAGGTGCTTGCGCGCCTTCTTCTCTCTCTCTCTTTCTCTCTCTGTTGCTCGCTCGCTCGCTCGCTCGCTCGTAGTGCGCGCCCTCTTACCCCCTCTACATGACTCAACCCCCTCGAGAGGCTGTTCTCTGCTGCTGCTCGTCGTCCTCTTTGCTCCCCCCCCCCCC
>UELV01180793.1:43730-88338 GCA_900490015.1 Megastigmus stigmatizans
CCCCCTCCTCCTCCTCCTCCTTCTCCCCTTCCCCTCCCCTACCTCCACCACCCTGCGGTTTCGTATGCACGTATATGTGTGTATGGATATAGCGGCGGTTATACGCACATGCGTCCTCCACTTCTCTCTTCCTTTGCCTTGCTGGATTTTCTCCTACTCCTTTTCTTTCACCTCCTTCTTCTTCTTCGGCTTCTCCTCCTGCTGCTGCCGCTGCTGCCTCTTCTTCTTTCACTTCCTACCTCTGTTGGTACCTACCTATACCTATACCGCTCCGCGTGTCTCGCCTTTCCCCCTTCGCATCCTTTAGCGGCTGTTACTACTTGTTCTTGTTCTTGTCCGTTGGTTTTTTACTCTCTCGCGGTCGTTTTGTGCATGGCTAAAAGGGTGACCACAAACGTCCTTCCAGAATTTAGGCAAATCTGGGCTTTGTGTTATCTCATTGCGGTCATCGACCTGGTCGTATACCACCGGACTCTTTTTCCACACCTACCTTTGTTTACCTACGCAAGATCGATCGCGACTTTCGAGACTTCATATTGGTCGTATCGTTTTAGTGCGTTTTTCGATCTTTCCAGGTTCTTCCTTTTATTTCATAATAGATTCTGGAGTCGTAAATCATGGAAAAATATTCTCAAAATTAAAACGGCGATGGTTTATTATAAAATTTATATTAATCGAATATTTAAAAAAAAAACAACTGAATAATTCAAAAAGGCTTGAATAATTTAAATGAATGAAGAATTGTTTTTTATATTCTCAAAGAAATAGTAACACAACGAATGGGTCAAAGTCGAGGTCAAAGTATCCAAAATTCATAGTGTTTTCCACTAAAAGTATAATAACCCAAAAAGCGTCAGAAAAACTTATTGATTATACTTCTATTTATTGTAATCATCTGCTCTTGGTACAAAACCCCTTTGCATAATATTCATTTCGTGAAATTTACATCATCCATGTTCTTTATCGCCTTATAAAAGACATTCGGGCGTTATGCGCGCGCGGGTAATGCAAGTACTCCCGATTCGGAAAGTGGCATTGACCTTAAATTCTTTGAGCCGACAATTTATAATTGCCCGTATCGCGTTCGTTTCGGCGTTCAGTTAATTATCTCCCATCGTTTATCGCAATTCATAATTCAGTATATCTCTCGACTCGTCTTGATTTCCAAAAATTATGCACGTTATCGGATATGCTTAATTCAAATTTTCGTACGGCGTATACGGATGCAGCATAAGTGAGTTCGTTTGAGTCAGTGGCAATGACCTTGAATTCCTTAGATCATCAGATTCACTATTACATCAGAACTTTATACAATTCGTGTAATTACTACGCTGCTGAATTCCTCGCAGTTCTCTTCGGTATATAAAATCTTTTATTTTTGCCAACCGTCGACAGAAAAAGAAGTATAATGAAATCACAGCTCTTAATCTATCGGCATTCCTAAGCAGAAATCATAACCAAATTATATGTACAATAAAATTCAAAATTCAAAAATAGAAAAAAAGAAGGAGATGAAGTCGGTTCATCGCTCTCATATACAAAAGATTCGAGGACAATAACGCCAATCCAGGCGATTTAAACTCTCAAGGTAGGACAACGACTGCGTGGCCGTATATATGCGCATTTACATCATCGCTATAAGAAATTCCTTCCCCCATTATCGGACGCTAAAAACCCACTGTATACGCTGCATCATATATATACTTATACACCAAATCGCCGTGCGTCTAAATTTAACTATAAAGTGACATTGACCTTGACGAAATTTCCTCCAGCAGTCGATGTGCGCTCACACTTATATACAGGCGCTCTCGCAATATCCCGCAACTTAACTATCTCTCGGCTCAAAAACGCGGAAGCAGTGCTCGAAAATTGAATGTGGGTAGGGTCCAACGTTCCTCCTTTTTTCCACTCCGTGCCCGCAGTCCTCACGCATATAAATGTGTATATATATATATATATATGTATACAGCATGGCCAGGGATGAAGAGGAAGAAAGAAAGAGGAGAGAGAGAGAGAGACAGAGAGGACACGACGACGACGAAGGCGATGACGAGGCGCCCAATGAGGGAACGACTGCTTGCCCGAAAAAGAGGAATGGATGAGAGTGGGGGAGAGAGAGAGAGAGAGAGAGAGAGAGAGAGGAGAGAGCCGGGCCGTTGCCATTTCGGAGATTGTTGAACTATGCGGGTTGATGACTCCTTAGCCGCGCCTTGGACGCGACGTGAAGAGAAAGAGAGGGGAGATAGGCTTCAACCTGACTCAAGGATTTTAACGAGTTACTGCGGCCAGAGAGGTTCCTTTATAACGAATCATCGCTATTTCTTTTTTCCTCGAGACGTACGCTAATGCGAGCGAGCCTTACATTCGCTTCGAAGTTATCCTTTTGGCTGCTGTACGCGTGGGATCTTCTCCGGCTTTTGTTTTCTTGGACGAATGTATTCTTCTCGTTTTCCTTGAAATATATGCGGCATTTCAATTAGAATGAGCCGCTTTGGGCGCCAAGTTAAGATTCTATTTTAGCTGTAAACTTTTATTTTTAGAATGGTTGGTATTAGTAGTGCAAGACAGTGAAATGTTAGGATTTAGGAATGATTATATGGTTTCAAAAGTTTGAGTACTCATTGAAAGTCCACAAATGTTACGCAACATAATGCAATATTATTTAGATTCTCATTAATTATATGAGATTCTTATACTATTGCTTATCTTTCCACATTTAACTTACATAAAATTCGAGGGTTCAAGGATTGTCATGACTGAGTTTTCTTATGTAGGAGAATAAAAATTCAATTTTGGAAAATCTTACTATAAAATGAAAGGCAGTAAAATCAAATCAAATTAGTACAGGGATTTTTGTATAATGTTTAAAACAAATTCTGAAACTAAATAATTTAGGTCAAATTTAGAATTTTTTAATTTTAAAACTGCAATCAACGTAACTTTATTTAAATTATCTCAATTATTGAATTAAACTTGAATTAGTAATTTAAAAAATGTTACTTTTTTAAAATAACTACATCAAACCGAAGCCAAATGCTTCATTTATGCATTAAATAACGTGTTAATCAAAAACTGCTGTCAATTCATTGACATTCCGCTCCCTCAAATTTAATCATGTGTTCCAATATACAAGAAGTATATAATTCATAAATAAATTGAATAATAATAAACTAACATTTAAAACTTTCAATTTTAAAAATAGAACAGAAGCTGAGTAATAAATTTTAATGAATAAAATTTATAATTATAGGTGATTATAAAAACCTTTCAACACAGATAAATTTTTTACAACTCGTGTTAATGCAAAAAGAGAATTAAGAAAAAAATTTTAACTATTAAAATAACTATATTCTTAACAGGATGTCAAAGTTCTACCTTTACTACTAAGTTGTTTTACCGACTGGATGCTGAATAATTAGATATAAATAAATAAATTTTTAAAGGATACAAATTCTAAATGCAGGTACACTTCGTTTATTAATGTTCTGTCATCTGATAAAGTTTTAAATGAATATTTCAATGGCACTTTTAAAAATTCTTATTCCGAAAAAATTCGTTCATTCCGAAACAAGAATTTTTGAAGGTGTCATGGAAATATTTAGTTGCAACTTTACGAGATGATAGACAATTCATAGACAAAGTGCATCTGTATTCGGAATCTGTATAATTTAAAGTATTCTTTTAATTAATGCGAATTAGTTACTACTCGATCGGTAAAATGTAGAGCGGGAAATTGAAAATTTTAATTGGCTTTAGCACTCTGCATTGTCAAAAAAATGAAATAATAATTACGTTTTTAAAGTTTCAATTAACAAAAGAGGAAAATCAATAAAGGGTTGAGGATTATTTACTTTACTTTTCATATGCCCTTTTCATACACCATCTTAGATGTATACACTCATTTTTCTTCTTATTTGTAATAAAATCGCGTTTATAAAAAAACTTAATTATTTAAAGTATATAAAAATAATTGTATTTTATCAGACTCTCTAGGCATATGAAAAGTTATCCATCTTCTCAACTCTACCATAGCTAAAAAAGTTAAAACTAATTTTTTATTTTGAAGGTATTTAAATATATGAATATACGAATATAATAAAATATTATATATTAAGATCATTACATTTTAAAAATTATTTCAGAAATTATTATTATTAAGGAGATACAGAAGGACAGATAAAGCCGCAGGAAAGAAAATTCTGGAAAAAAGAATATTTTTACTAATGATGTTGAAAAATGTTATACTAAAATAATTTTTCGAAAAGTTCTTTCTTTCATTGAGTCATATAGTTTCCTGCCTGAACCATAAAATATGAGTGCAGTGTAAACGATTACGAAAAAAAGCCTAGACCTATCCAAGGTTTAACAAATAAGCCTCTCCTAGAAAAAGCCTTCATTCCATCCTTAACACTCCTTTCTTCTCGACAACCGAAAATTCCCAACTCAAAAAACCTTCTCCAGTTCTTTGAACCTCTGCCAAAGCAAACATCCACCCAATATCTTACTCTCATTTATACACCAACAACTCTATATATTGTCGCGCTTCGATCTCACTATACCTCACGAATATCGATTAATCGACGAACATCACAAAAGCATATCTGAAAAAATTACGTGGATGTTGACAACGGCGTGATGATTGGTAGCCTCCGATTCCACCTAGGAGAGCAGGAAGAAAAAAAGAAAGAAAGCTCCAAGAGAGCTGTACACATGCCATCGAACCAACTTGGTAATCGATCGACGATGAGAAAGACACGCTGAGAGAGAGAGAGAGAGAGAGAGAGAGAGAGAAAGATATAGATAGATATATAGGTATATGAGGTATCTCTGTATATACCCACCTAAAGGCCAAGCCCGAGCGAGTGGAGTCGAGCGAACGAGCGCGAGCGAGTCTCCTCTCTTCGCCGCGTCTTATAACCGAACGTGAATATTCCGATGGTCAACGACCCCACAGTACCTCAGCGGCGGCCTTTGGCGCCAAACTCTCCACAGACTCTACATACATACACTTCTCCTTTGTTTGTATGTGTGCATGTGTATGTGTGAGCCAGTCAGAGGGATGAGTATGGACGCGATGGCTTATGGACGGTAATTATTGGTGTGCGTATGATTGCAGCCCTGTCTTATTTTTAATTATTTCGTAATAACCCGAGATAAGAGAGACAGGTATACACGTGGGGGTACGTGTGTATAGCGTGGATATGATATGCGAGCATCTATTTCTAAGGCGACCGTACGATGTGTGTGCGTGTGTGCGTGTGTATGACGTTGGGAGCGCTGATTTCTTCTTCTTTTCTCATTGTTTTTAGCAGCTTTAGTTCTGACTTCTTTGGACCCCGGATATTTATTAGTTTTTAAGAGCTTTCTGTGATGTTGTTAAAGTCAATACTACTTTGGAGACTTGCTTGTTGTTGGTTAGTTAGAAGATTATTTTTTCAACTGATACATTACTATTTAACTGGGATTTCAGAAAATTTTTATTTTGTGAAATAGATTTTGTGCCTATTATGCAGTGATTAAACTGTTCGGTTTAATTAAGCTTAAAGTTTATTGTGAGAAATGTGGACTGAAGGAAAATCTGTTGCTGACATTTCTCTGTTGCTGTGACACTTGCTTGCGCATTTGTAGATAAATAAGTGACATCGATCAATAGTCAAATATGTGTGTGTATTGTTTATAATATACGTAAAATGTAATAATTTAGAATACTTTTTAGAATATTTTTTTAATTTTTTGTATATCTTAATTGCTCATTCATTTGAAATAATAATAAAAAATTTTTTCTTAAAATTATGCTAAAAAGTTTCATTTTACGTATGTTTCTGCATCACTAAGTCACTGAGTCGTACCCTTATATCGTCACCCTATACGGAAAAATTGAGTGTTAGATATAGCATATAAGAATTATTCATTGTATTATATAATATTATACCTTATTTTATTGTTGTACAATTTTCTAATAATATTCTATTTTTGATATACCTACATTATGATTTACATACGTTGTTCAACCACAGTACACTTATTAACTAATTGTACTGTGGTTGAACAACGTAATATATTCTATATTTAAAAAATTTGATTTATCTTGTTCTGTCACAATTAAGACTTTCTTGTACAAGAGCTAAAGATCAAAAAGTACTTATTTTGTCTTTAGAGTAATTGAGTAAGTTTTATTTGTTCTTTCATTCATCATTAAATGAATAATTTAGCAACACTATAGTAATCGATAAAAATTCCATGATTTTTTCCGAACAGAATCAGTGACATTCTGGTAGACTATTCATCCTACCTATCAGTCTCAACTGTTTATGGTTTACTATAAAATGTTCATAAAATAGCTCAGTTTAACGGTTTCATTTCAACCAGGAGTACTCAATAGACAAAAGATTTATTTTCAGTTCCACTCAATTCCTAACAAACATACATAACTATTCAAAAGCAAGTAACTTTTTATCCTGTCCACCTTTTTATAGCATGGAAAGCTTACATATAAAACTTTCGTTGAAAACGACAAAATAGAGGTTAAAAACAATCGAAAGAAAAAAAAAACAGTTTCTCCTCGCTCATTGAACTTTCCGTTTAAGACTCTTTCTCAACACAAAAGGTGTTAAGAAATCGTTCGTTAAAACTCATCATTCGGAAAAATCTCGAATTCAAAGCTCCGAAAACCAGCTCAGCAGTCCACCGGCCGTCACATTTTCCATCCCTCTGTCAGAGTCAGACTCCCCCAACCAACGACCAACAATCCTCTCTAAGCTAAAAGCGCAGTTAGACAGCGCGCAGCCCAATCGTCTCTCGGCTCAACGTCAAAAAGAAGGAGATAGACAGCACGGCGCGCTCGGCATCGGCAACCGATTCACCGAGGGTATATGATACTCGAGAGAGAGAGAGAGAGAGAGAGAGAGAAGCACAGCAGCAGCAGCAGCTCGCGACCGAGAGCCCAAGGAGTCAAGAACCTCCCGTTTTCTCTCTCTCTCTCTCTCTCTCTGTTTCGCCTGCATCTCGGTATCTCGGTATAGTTGAACGAACTGTGTGGACCGAGGCTCTCGCTCGCTGCGCCTCGCTCGTTCCTTCGACGCCTTCGTCGTCGTCCTTCCGGAGAGAGAAGAGCGAGTGAGTGAGCCGCAAGAGAGCACGAGAGAAAGAGAGGGAGAGCGGCATAACTATGTGCCGGGGCCTCGCGGAACGGTAAAAGCTTATATACCGGTGTGCGCAGCCGGGCCCTCGGGGCCCCTTCTTCTTCTCCTTCTCCTTCGTCTTCTTCTTCATCTTCTTCTTCTTCTTGTTCTTCTTGTTCTGCTTGCCTTCTCTCTTACTCTCTCTCTCCCTCTCTCTGTGTGTGTCTCTGTGTGTGTGTGTAATCCCGACAGAAGATCGAGAGGGAGAGAGCCTAGCGAGAGAGAGAGAGAGAGAGAGAGAGAGAGAGAGAGAGAGAGAGAGAGAGAAGGAAAATCGATGTAACACTGCCACCAGAGCTAGCGGTAAAGTATCCCCACCACTCTGGCCACTATGAGAAGCTAAGGCCGCGCGCTTGGAACGAGTATAACGCACCGGCGCGACGGGCCCAAAAGTTTAGCGGCTGCATCGGATACTACTTCTTCTTCTTCTTCTGCTTCTGGGGGCCCATGCTTTATCGATCGGCTGAAAAATTTTAAAAGGCTGCTGCGCGCATGAGAAATTCTTTCAGGAATGATGAGTCGCTCGTGCATGCCTCGATTGCGGTAAATGGTTGCGTTATATACCTCTTATCGAGATTTATCGATTGAGAAAGTTTGGCTGATTTTCGGGTATTAATGGGATTTTGAGATATTTAAAGTGAGTGCTCGTACCGCGTGCCACGGAAAAATGGATGATTATGTATACGGAATTTGTACGGATGATTTGTACGCATACTTATAAAGGATGAAAGAGGCGCGCGCAGTTCTTAATTGTTCGCAAGTTAATTAGTGTAAAATTGTTTGGACCGATTCAGAAAATCAATTATCAAAATATTTGTGCAATGAATACTCTGCGCTCAGTGCATCTGTTCTGTCGCTGCATTGCTGTGGCGTTTCTTCGAAAAAGTTCGAAATCGTTAATACAATAAATTAATTCTTTTTAAATCATTATGTAATTGAAGACACGTTTACTAAAAGTATACTTCCAAGTATTTGATTCGAAATAATTGTTGGATCGTATAACGAGTATTATGTAGGAGATGTGGAAAAATCCGGCGCAGGTAAATCTAATCTCCGATGAGAAGTAATAGATGTTCACCGCGGCCAAGTACTCGGCTATCAGTAGATACCTTTTTCTAAGAAGCTAGTCGTGACTAGAGGGATGCATTAGGATACGGAGATTGCAGCCGATTCGCCTGCGCCTTTTTTTTCTTTTTAGACCGCTTGTTTATGTGGGTATAACGGATTGATAGGGTAGTTAAAATGACATGATAAAATCACAACAACGTGTTTTTTTTTCTTCTTCTGTATAAGCTATATGAAAGTCACGATGCAATGTTTAGGTGACATCTTGTTTAGACCAAAATATAATGAAATTGTTAAAACGGAACTTTATTTACTGTATATACACTCGGGAGTCTTAGTCCGATACACATAAATATAAATTGAAATTACAATTTTTGTAATTGTTAATATTGCCGCGTGAAGATAAGGGTATAATTTAACGACTTTTATCAATTTTATTTATTGCCCGCGCTGTGCGAGCGCGGATATTGCGCTATCAAAAAGAACGCACCGGCTGAGTGCTCTCGCAGTGATACGCGCGCGCCGCAGCACCGAGGAGAAAAAATAAACGGATTCACGACTAAATCGTTTTCTTGAAATGCTTGGTAAACTGCCACGGCTGAAAACGCGCGCACATAATTTTCTTTTAATGCTGTAATTATAAGGATTGAAATTGTCTGGAAAAAAATTGTTAATGAGCTTATTTGGTTCGGTTTCGATTGATGTATATATGTATATAAATATTTTAAAAATAAACATTAGTGATTTGTTCGCGATTGGGTAAATAAATTCTGCGTTATTAAAGTACGACTCGTAATAAACTTTGATATTGCAGCAGGTTATTTGCCCACATCTAATATTAAATCATTTTAAGCTTATATTATTTTTAAAATTTATATCCTTTGAAATGGTAAAGCTGGCTTAAAAATATCTTAAAATGGAGTAAAAAATAAATATTAAAGAAACTACTATTTATGATTCTGCGTATTTACTTTTTCATGATTATAATTAGTGGTCAATTTGTTTTTAAATAATACAACAATCATCAGCTCTATATTCTTCAATAGAATTTGAAAATATAGAATTTAACAAATTATTAGTCATTGCAAAAATAAAGAAACATGTCTATATCTAAAAGGAGCTGAATTTTGAATTATTTTAAATTTAATAATTTTCCCTTTTTAATTTAAAAATTATATATATGTATATATTCATATAGGAGATTAAAAGGATCCTCATATTCTAGAAATTTTGATATATAATAATTATTTATAAAACTTTATATGAAAATAACAAAATTATTTTCCCTCAAGGATTCGTATTAACTTGAAATATTAATCCGCAACCACATTGTTTTCATCTTTTCTAGGTTTTATATTTTTAAAAAATCGAGTTGAAAAATCCACCCCTCGTGCGCCACATTACACCGCGCCACCACCTCGAAAGCTTATCGATTTGTTTCCACCCTCAAAATGTAAAAGAGCATTCGAACGGCTAATTAACAATTTTCCCCGCAACATTAAAAAGCCCATCTAACCATTCTCTCCCAGAAAAGCAGCCGTCAATTCACACAAGCGCGCAAGAAAATTCCCCTGCATACAACATCCTGCACACCCCAACGGGTTTCTCCATCTCGCCAAAGGATCGTGCGAAAAATGCTCTTTAGGTCAATAGTCGCGTCGTTCGCAAGAAGCTATACCACCACTGCGCCAACCATCCGCCCGCAGACTATATAAGTGCGAGAGAGAGAGAGGCATTGCGCTGACTGTACGCGATTACAGGAATCGCCCGGTCTCTCTCTCTCTCTCTCTCTCTCTCTCGCTTGTCGCCTAGCGGTACAACGGCCCTTCTCGCGTGATCGCGCGGTAAACTCGCCTCTCTCTCTCCCTCTCTCTCTCTCTCTCTCTCTCTCTCTTTCCCCTTCTCCCAGCGACAAGTGCGTTTTAATAAAGGATAATCGATATGTGCGACCGCCGGCGAGCTTGTGTATATATATACAGACTCGTGCACTCGCTACCCTGCGCGTTCTTTTTTCTTCCTTTGCTTATGTGCACAAGCAGCCCTTTGGGTTCGCACCTTTTTTGGACTTGTGAGCAAGGTGCGCGTGTCTGTGTGAGTGAACAGGTTGCTGTAATATTAATGCAGTCGAGAGGGGACGATGTGGGGTTTTTTTTTTTGCTTTTCTGTCTTCGACGAGAATTTGAGTTACGGGAATTAATTGCGGTTACGAAAGCTGATGCTTTTATATGGCGCGCTCGCAGCGTGCATTTTGAGAGTATAGCATTTTCTTTGGATAATAAGCATTTTCTTTGGGGATTTTAATTTTAGTGTGTTTAAGGAGTAAATATACGTATGGTAACAAAGTAAATAGATTAACAGAGTATTTTAGAACAAAGATTGAATAATATATTGTTATTTTTTTAAATGCATATAAGTGATTCGATACATAATGAATCAAATATTGTCCGACATATTTCATTGATAACAAAAACCTGATCAATTTGTTGATATATGATCGGTACAAATCGCTACGGCAGCTCAGATCCAAAAATACGTGGATGATATTAAGTATGCAACAGACAGAAACATTGAAAATACATATAAAGAAGCTGAGATGGGCATAATGCGTCATTCAAGCTTAAAGGATGAACACTGACGATTGCCTGGTCGGACTATCGAGAGAACAACGATTGTAGAAGAGGCGATTCAAGTGACTGATGGTACCTTTCAAGAAATACAGCGTCGTTAAAACTGAAGAATAATGTCGGTACATGTACAACAAATTGTTTTCATGATGAATCTTTGATTTATTGTCTATTTGCATTGTGTGGGATGTTTATTTCCACTAAATAATTGGCTGATTATAATAGACTAAAAACTAAATTGCATCGAGCCTCTATAAAGTAGAAAAAGCGGGAAGTATCATCACTTCCAAAAAGTTAGGTAATAAAAAGAGGTTTTTACCGTATAAGAGTATCAAGTCACTTTTTAGAATTAGAGACCGCGCTTTAGACCAATAATAAAAATTAAATGAAACTAAGCTTTTCGTATAATTCGAAAAGCTCGGATTATATATGAAAAAGAAAATGGAATCTACGATATCAGCTTTAATTCACTTGGTAAAACGAAAGCGTAGAATTACGCGTTGTTATAAAGAAAAAAAGCGGATTCCATCGCAGTTTATCGCATATAATTTCATTACAATTCACCGGCGAAGCCTTTACAGTTACTCTTTATCTGCTTTCTGTAAAATTATCCAACAATAGAAGAGCCCAGCCCCCTTCCTCAATAAACCACTCGCAACGCGCGCGCCTAAAGCTCTCGCGGGTACACATTTTCAGCCGGATAGACGTGGAAAACGTGGGCATCAAGATTATACAAATATATAGTACCCCATACATAAAACCCTCCTATACACACACACACACACACACACACACACACACTTATATATATATATATATATACAGGTTTCGAAATGGCATCGCGTCGCTCGCGGCGGCAAACGGTACATTCACGCGTTATTTCTTTATAGGATATATCAAGATGAATAAACGGGGAGCGAATGTATACTCGCGCGTGCTCGCAGGTTTTTAAAAGCTCGCCGCCGTGTATGTATGTGTGTGTGTATGTTTGTGTAAGGTATATGGAGATGAGATGGGAGAAAGAGAGAGAGAGAAAAAAGGAAAGCTTAAAGACAGACCGATTTTATGTAATTTATTTACTGATGAGCGATTCGATGGGGGCCTCCTGGACTCCTTAATTAGTCTTACGTAAATAACGTCACCGCGAGTGGCCCGACAGTTACTAATATCGAGATTGTTGGAGCGTTCGGTGATTATTACGGTAGTTGACTTTTTTTCCCTGCGCCTTATCTTGTGGGTATATAGGCTTCTAAGGTGATTTAATAAATAGACGAGTATGATGGATAAGTTTGCATGGAGAGGTTAATTAATTGTAGCCTCTACGGTGGAGATTGGAGTTGGTGGTTCGGTGTGAAATCAGTAAATCGTATTTTATAGAATTCTAATTGTGTGGAATAACTTTGACTCTTTGGTATTGTGCAGTTAAATCAAAACCATTGAAATATTCAACGGTAATTAGGTAGCGTTCGTATAAAGCAAAGAATACGATATATAATTGATCGTTAATTATTAATTATCCTGGTCAAGTTCTATTGATTATCGCGCTGAAAAAATTCAATATGATAAAAAAGTTTGTACAGCTGCCAATGTATTTTTATTTCGATAAATATTCAAAGAAGAAAAATCAAATCGTATATTTATCATTTTATTCCTGAAACTAACATAAATACTAATATTGCTGGTAAATGATAAGAGCTTTTTAACGACAATAAAACCAAAGAAAGATAAAGTCGTTTGAATTTGCTGAACTTATCAGCGACATCTATGTGGTTACTCGTCAATTAATAACATTTTACATCATTTTATATCATATTCGTATATATGTACTGTGAAATTTAAAATTGCCCTGTATGGGTGTCCCTTAATTACTAAATTGTCTAGTTATATTCAGAAAGAGAAAATAAAATGAAGTATATTACTGTTCTTAGTGTACTCTAATTATTACCCGCGAAGCAAATTCGAACAGCTTCAGACGGTAATGTAGGAATTTCACTCCTCGAACCATCTGCATGAAATTTGGTATGCTTGTAGTACACTGTACAGTGCATCTAAGAGACAGCGTCCTATCTTAATGGTATTTCCTATTAGAACTTTTAATTTAATTAATCTATTAAAATTCAAAGTGTTTTAGATACATTCCTGTTTATTTATTTTATATAGATAAAAATATATTTAAACTGTAAATTTCTTTACAAAAATCCTATTTTTCGAAAAATTAAATAACAAATAATTTGATTTTAATTATTTATTTTCGCTAATTTTCAATGAGATAATTATTATAAGCTCTGCCAATTAAAATAAAAAAAACGACGATATTTTATATTTTCTCTATTTCACTACATAGGATTTTAATCTCATTGAATTTTATTTCAAGCTTATGAAATTATAATTCTACAAAGAATAATTAGCTCGGCGCAGTGATACTCGCAAGGTATCCAATCTTAATTGAATGTTACCACAAAAAGATCATCAGATTAAACAATTTCTTATAAATATTTGAATTCTTATGCAATTAGCAAGTAATATTCCCAACGGCTTGTTTTTCTTTTATTGCAGTAATACTGTAAATATTTTTTTCATCTATACAAGTTTACATACTGTGGCAATTGCTATAACAGTATGACAAATAAGTTAAATATTGATGCGATACTGTCGAATATTGCATAAATCGAATTGTTTTTAAATTTTTTAAAATCATCGTTACGATAATGTAAATATTACAGCTGTTAAGTTCATTTGTTGCATAGCTAGAATAAATTATAATATCTATTTATATTATGTTAAAGAAATTCTTGAATCTGCCATAATGAAAACGTGGAACGAATGTTGCTTTGTGAATGCAGCATGACAATATGCTGCTTATTGATTGAAGTACACATTATTATAGTTGTATCTACCGGAACAATAATGTGGTATCATGTGAAGGGCGTGTAGTTTCTGATCAGCTATAATATAAGGATTCTTGATTTTGTTGTTAAAAGGATATATCACACAATATTTTTTAACGAATTATTCAATATTTTTTGTGGTTTTGGAATCATATGAATTAATTTAATTCATACGACTCCAAAAACACAGAAAACACAAAAAATACAGAAAAAAACATGTTATATTATAACAAATTTAATTTAAATTCAATTAATAAATATAATTCACTTATTTATTTTATTTCTGATCAGGAATTCTATCCAACTATACAATTTGTAGTGAAGCTGCAGTATTATCAAAACCACAGCCTAGTTAGTGTTGTGATATTAGTAGTAGTTAGTAGTTAGGACTGCTGTTATCAATAGGATAACATTTTCCTGAGAGTAAATTCTATTTTAAATAAAAATACGATGTGGGTGATCGTAATGAATAATATCAAATACAATTTGAATGTTTGCAAACTCCGATGTCTTGGATTCTAAACCCCTTATACAAGCGTATACTTCCTTCGACATGCTTCTATAAAAGTTTTAAATCGTTTGTTTCAATTTGACCGGAAAACGAGGACTACTTTTCCATTTCTAGGAATTGATGACCTGAAACCTTTATATATAAGCCTGATGAGAAATGAAGATGCGATAAGCCCCCTAGCCTTACCGATTTATAAACAATCATCTTATATTTTTGTATTCAAACTTGTACAAACATAAACTGTAAAGTCATATAATTTATTAAAATATATTGTCTAATTTTTAGTTTATCCCAAAGGTATTTCATGGACTTCAATCTTGGAACAAAAGTATCGTAATACTAATTGAACATCTGGTCGCAGTAATGTGCCTTCAGAGACGCATGAGTAGATCTTAAGTAAGTGCATGAAAACTAAGACAATAAATTCATAGCTACTTCACGGCTCTTATGAATTGCTTTTTGTTTCTAAAAAAAATGTGGTCCCTTTTTTACAGAACTATTTATAAAGACATTTTAAAACGTTTGGAATTGGACTTTAAGCAATACAGGAGTCGCGAGAAAGCCATTTATAATTAAGATTATGCTTTATCAGAAAACAGAAAAGGTTAATAAGTTTCATTCTCAGATTTAAATGTGCAGATTCAAATTCAAAGGCTTTGTTTTCAAGCTATAAGCAGCATCAGCAATGGACATTTTCAAATATGAGAAAAGCCAAATTTGAACCTGTTCGTCCATCATTGTCTACCATTTATTCATTTTATAATTCATCTTTTTAAAGAAAAGCAGTAATCTAACACAAATGAAAATCTCGAACATATATTGAGATTTTGATTGGCTGAAAGAATAAACTGCCAAAGATTTTTCTATCGGTCTTACAGTCAAATCAATATTAATGGGCAATCAGATTGCCCTTGTTTATAATGATCCCCGCAGAATCTGAAATAAAAAATTTCTTAATGCTGAAAGAATAAATGAATAATTTAATATTAATATGATTAAAAAACTATTTTGTTAACTAAAGTAAATCCCAATTAGGTTGAAATATAATTTTTAGAGTAGACCAGCTGTAGTGGTTTATATTAGTATCTTACTTTAAGTTTCTCTTCCTACTTTTTTGCAGGATATAGGGAACAGGCACAACGATTTTTTTTTTAAATCTCTTAAATAAAAAGGCCACTTTTTAAAAAAGAAATACAAAATATCTTCTTTACACTAAAAGATAGCATAAATTTTAATTTCCATTGCAATATTTATTGAGCATAAGTATGGGCATTGTTCTTTCTACATTTAAACCAATATTTATGTAATTAAATTAATCAATATATTTTATCTTCCGATATTTGACATAAAATTTTCTATTACTACATATTATTTTACTAGATTCGCCTCTATTTCATTTCGAGTTCGAGAAAACCGATCTGTGAATTCAAGAAGTGAGACAGTCTACAAAATCAGCCTCTAAAGAAGTCTTCATTTCAAAAGTTAAAACGAACTCTCTAAATTAAGTGAAAACTCGTCTACTGCTCGAAAACCAGTGAAAATACATTTTTTTCCAGTGAATTTTACAGCTTTGATTTGAATTTCACTGGATAAAACCGTGTATAAATATGCGCTGTTTTTCGAGCAGTGAACCAATTTTCATTGATTCAAATTTATAGAGAACTTACTTCAATAGCCATTTAAATCTTACTCCCAAAAATAATCAATTTCTCCAAAACCATCAAGTCAGAACCTCTGCAGAATAGTCTGCATAAATTAATTCGCATGCGTACTGAGCGCCGATGGAATACACACGATTCCCCCAAGGAAGAAAGCGTCTAAAGTAGTGGAGGCAGCTCGTGTGCGAGTCGTCCCGCAGGAGCGCTTGCGCTCTCTCGTTCCATTCTTCTCTTTCCACCCTTCGTCCATCGGCGCATCCCCCACAAGAGAGAGAGAGAGAGAGAGAGAGAAAGAGAGACAAGCCTCCCCTATATAAAAGCCGCCACTTGTTGAGCAATGCCCATACCTGCGCCACACCGTGGGTATCGTTTTACAGACTCCGTGTGATTTTATTTTCGCCCGACGTACGAGTTTGTGATTTTATCCCGACTCATTTCAAGTGTCATCATCGTCATAGTCTATATAACACAAGCCTTATTTTTTCTGTGACGCGAGATTTGGTGCGAGATCGGCCAACAGATTTTTGTTTCATTAAAGAGCGACGATTTTTAAGCAGAAGGTAAGTTGCGTTTTGGATTTTGCCTATTTTTTCCCCAAGTCTTCTTCTTTTTTTTTCTGAATGTTCAATATTATTCTGGAAGTTTTATTGCGAGATGGTTTCTTTTAGCGATGGAATTTTTAGCCGCGAGTTTAATGTGGCGCAAACGAATATCTCGTAAAGCCACGGGAAATTACAAAAGTCGGAAGCGGATGCGGTAGAAGTCTGTGCCTTTTAATAATATCGACTGTCCCTATGATTTAAGCACAGAGGTAGCGACTCTGCCAGTGAATTTTTTTCTCACTTAAAACATTGCATTATACCTGTATGCGAATTGTCACTGATAAAGTTTTTCACGATTTTCTTAATATTGTCATATGAAGATTTTCATTTCCAGGAGGTTCAGTTTCATTATTAAAGATGGTCCTTCAAATTCTTTTTTGTTTGTATATAATAAAAATTATATATATTTTTACTATATAAAAATTATTACTATAAATTAAAAAATTAAATAAGTACTTAAAAGTAGTAGATTAAATAAATAAAACAAAGCTTTAAATAAAAAAAATTCAATTAGATGAGCAAATGAATTGGTTTGGAATAATTATTAAAAAAATACGAAGAAAATTTTGTATGAAAAAAATTGTCTGTAGAATTTTCCTTTTAACATTGAATAAGATACAAGTATTCAAACGTATTTATGAAGAGTTTTACTTTGCTTACGAAAAACTCAGTGAAATCCAATAGATGAACATTGTTCGGTGCATGTAATCAACACTTTTGCGACTTCTTCAGGGTTTTTAATCCGTTAACAAAGGAAGCGTTGAAAATACTTTAACAAGTGCCTGAATGTTTTTTATCGTCCGGGTTTCACTCCCGCTTTTCGCTTTTGGAAAATGAAAATGTGAAATTCACGCGCTAACATCCCTTGAAGGTCATAAGTCTTGAAATGTTGACATGTAAATCGAAAGTTAATTCATTGCGACGCGCTCACACGTGTTGCCATATCCCCGCCTAACGTATAATATTGTACAATAGCATTGAAGATTTTTAATGTATTAGCATTAGTCGTATAAGTAATTGCCTAGGAAACATAAAAAATTAATGAATATATGCCGTTTTCCGGTCTTTGGGTTGCATTGTTACGATTATGTTTTTGGCATATCTATTTATCTATGTCCTTTGTAGGAAGTAAAATATAGCTAACAAGTATTATTAGACAAATATCACTTCAAAGAAGAAAAGCTTTGCATTTTTGCCACTAAGATATTGGATTTTGATAGTAATTATTTGAATTACTTCATAAAAATAAGCATTAATGATTGGGTGCAATAACATTGTAATCTATAAATATTCAAAGATTTTAAATATTACTATAAAAAGTACTATAAACATATTAACAATTAAAAATTTGCATTAAAAAAAAACTGCATATCGCTCTAAAATATTTTTCCACTTAAGCATTTTTAATTTTGTGCCTGCTAAGGAAAAAAAAGGTACACTGATTCACAAATTTTGGTTGGTACTGTATATGTATAGTAGAATACATGTCATATTATTTATATACTTGACTAGACTAACACAATGAAGGAGTATGTCATTATTGGCTTTCGATTCCCTTGTAAACTCTTCAAGGCTTGCTATCTTTAAAGACTTATATAATGTGGTATCAACAATTAAGAATTGTTTGTGTATTATTTGGTCACTATTTTACTGAGTCTTCAAATTTCGTTTGTATATTGATCGACTAATATAATTGATCATTCGAAAGTTTACGATTTTCGTGTACAAAAAAGTATATAATTTTTTCTGAATGTCTTCAGGCGAAGAATTGAATTTGTAAAATAAATTATGTAAAATAAAAAAATGTGAATACCTATAAAAATAGAAAATAACAATAGAATCGGTTAGCTAACTGCTGTAGATGGTTAGCTTTATATGTATGTATACATGTGTATCGATATTTGTCATAGTTTCTAGTAAAATTTCTTAAGCAATATTTCGAGAATTTCGAGATAACGAATTAAAATAGTGCAATAAAAATAGACAAATCTATGTATATTTTCGATTTATAAATAAAATCATTCTTATAACTAATTATTAAAACTAAAATTCTCAATTTTCGAGCTACAAATGAAATTAGTTTTTAGAAATGTAACAATAGTATCTTGATATCGCGTATCAAACTCTAGAATTAAAAATTTCGATTTATATAGAAGTATTTATCTTAAACCTTGTAAAGTTGCAATCTAAGAGAAACTAGAAAAAAACTATCATAATATATGCAGGAGATTATATAAGTCAATCTTCTTCCTCAATATCTCAATTAAATTTAGAACGTCTTTTTAACATCTCCACACAAAGGATATTTGAACTTGCTCCTCAATGTCAGCCGATAATTAGAATAGGCCATATCCTCTCAACACCTCAGACGAAACGTAAGTATTATACGTAAGTGCGTGCGGCAGTAAGGAATGGCCTATAAAAAATGCTCCGCACGCTTAATAGGAAATGAAAGACATAGAAAAAGAAGATAGAGAGGGAGAGAGAGAGAGAGAGAAGGAGAGAAAGTCAACCGGGTAGTAGATCGAAGTGACGAAAGTAAGTATTTAGCTCTAGGCCATGACGCGCCTGTGACACTACCCTAATAAGCTCGGACTCAATGACAGCCGATCGATGTGCGAATCCGTACAAATAATCAGGCGGCGTTTCACATCCGCAATGATTCTCTCTCTTTCTCTCTTTTTCTCTCTCTGTCTCTATCTCTCTCTCTCACTCCACCCCCTCTTCCTTCCTCGAACGTACATCGACTAACTTTTTTATACACGACGCGCACGCACATGTTAAGAAGTCGCGCTCGCACCCTATCCGTTCATTCGCATCTTCTTCCTGTCTCCGCGATCGGTCGCATCCCGCTGCTGTTCACCCGACAAGAATTTCTCGTACCCATGAATGTCAAACGCTGCGATCGGAATTTTGAGATTTGGGTCCTATAAGAGGACTCGGTGATTTAAGTGGTTGAGGATAACCGGCCGCGTTTAATCAGCGCTAAAGCTTTCGGTTTGGCGATTTTTTTCAGCTTGACATTACACGATTTTTTGTTTTGAGTTGGGCAGTTTTGATCGGCAAGATACAAGAATCCTGTTATTACTTTGCAGGCAGTATGAACCTCGATGAATATCGGCAGCATGGTGAGTTTTTCTTCCGACAAAAGTATTGTATGTTTTGTTCTTTGTTGTTTTATCTTTGTATGGCTTGCATGATTTTCAGGGTTATAGCCTGCATTTGATAAAAGTATATATTTCAAATTAAAAATCTATCCACTTATACTTCAGTAAATTTTAGTTTTATAAGTGACCGTATAACGTGTTTTTATATTACAAAAATTATCACAATCAGACAAAGATAAAATCTTAAATATGTTATTTATTACCGTTTGAACAAATTCAATCTGATAATTCTTTTCAAGAAAATTTAATTAAAAATAATCACAGAATCTAGTAAAAAATACCACGTTAGTCAGATGATTAATACAAAAATTGATCACGTAATCTTGAAATATTTAATTCATGTAATGTTTAATTCATGTATCAAGTACTTATTGATGGCACGATAATTTGTATCTTAAATTTTATCGTAACTTTTACTCAGAAGATTTTCCAATCTATTTTTTAGTCACCCATTCATTTCAATTCTTGAGATATTTATAAACTCGAAAGATAGCATAAACTGTTTAATACATATAACTTTTCTCCCTGCGTTATAAGGCACCATTAGGAACCCAAATACAATTTTAGGCAATTCTTGGCATATCAAATCCCCATCCAAGGATCTTCCAATACAAAATTGAAAGTATAAATTTTTTACACTTTCACTAGTACGAACTTCTTGGCGAATTAACACTGAACGATATCCAAGCAAAACACGGTATACAAAAGCCAGAATTGCTCGGTAAATAAGATAAATTGGGTTTTCCTTACGAGATGCATTTGAATAAAAGAGACACGACTCGCTATATTGAAATGCATGCCAATAAAGTGAAATCTCGGAGGGTTGGGGGGATGATTTTATAGTCTCGATATTGTCTCATTCTATAGCTATTTCGTAGGCTATACTTTTGAACCCTTTAAGCCGACAATAAACGCCACTATATCAATTCAGTTACTGTGTTTGTTCCCTCCCCCCCCCCTTCCCCCGGTCATTTCGATTGTTTGCGCGCTTCCTTTTATTTGATCAGAGAGGAACAGTAAATAATCTGGTAGGACATTGTTTCTTATTTATTGGTGGAAATAGGTGTTAGAGAGGCAGGATTACGTCTTTTTTTTTTTTGCTTTTTGCCAGTGCGATTTTCGTTTGATTAAACCATCCCGATCGATCCTTCAGCTTTTCTAACTTAAGCTTAGAGTATTTATTGTTTGATTCAGATGCTATTTTTATGAAATATTTAACGTTGCGAATAATTTTTCTGATTTCTTTTGCCTTCTACTTTAAATAAAAATTTTAATGTCTATTATCGCATATTCTTCGATTAAATTAATTTTTAAATTTATAAAATCCCAATAAAAGTCTTGTCCAGATAAAATTATCTGTAATAATGATTTCAAGTTTGAAAAGATTGTACGCATAAATGATCACGAAACCCCTCACTTAAAAAAAAGCGCCAATCTCTTTTATCTCTTCTAGTCACAGTCTCACAATTTTCCATCGAATCATATGCTTGTCTCCTTTCATTTGTACTTTTTCGGAGCAACAAAACCTTTTTTAAACACGACAAGTGTTTGTATAAGTACATCTCAAAACGTTTGATTCTGTTTGTCCGTATCTGTTTTTAATTAAAAGGCGATAGTTCTACGGCTGTGACCATCGAGAATCGCGTCCTGAAGTGGCAGACTGCATTGACGGGGAAAACTGTTCGATCGTTCTATCTATTCATTACGGGCTCTTTCCGTAAAACGATTTCCGGTACAGTCTTTACCACCTTCTTCTATGTGCTTTCAATACCGTTCTCCGGATGATGCTTGGCTTTTTTGATTTCCATTGATCGATCGCTTACCATTCTACTCGAACGCGAATGGAAGGAGATTCAAAAGCACCTCTTTTAATTTTTTAAAAGTTGAGGGAATCGAAGCACGAATTGGAATTTACTTTGGCTCGGAAAAATGTTTCTTGAACTTTGAGGGTATATATTTAATTTGGAGGGATTTTAAAGGGGAATTTTTTTTTTTTTTTTTTTTTGAAAAGTCGAACTTTTTATTTCCATTTTTTGATGGATTTCAACATAATTTGTTTTTATGTGTGTGTGGGTGTGTGTGCGCGGGCGCATGATTAATGCATTAAGGCCTGAATACACAATAAAATTTTCTTCAACTTTGACGCTATAACTTTTTATATAAGCGTTCTGTGAAAAATTCTAAATACCTATAGCGTTTCCGATAATTTAAAGGTTCACCTTTCAAACACCACTATCAGAATTGTTCTAGATATCGATTTAAGAATATTATCGCTTATTTTTCGAAAAAAGTGAGTGATCTTTCGAGATTTTTTTTCAAAAACTCGATATTTTAAACTGGAGATACTCTTATTATGCAGTTACGACTTCAACCAAATATGTACAAAATTCGCTGGAATTTTTCGATTTCATTCAAACCCAGGATCGTAAAGAAAATCCATTAGATTTTCGTTCAAATAATACTATTATCGCAATTATTATAAAAAAATATAGTAGTTATATAATACGTAACAATAATTATTTATAATTTTGTGCATGTCACACAATGCTACAAATGCATTCTACAATGTTCATTCAACACTATCCAAAGTTCAAGCACACCAAAGCACAAAGATAACTGTCACGTGGTGGTTGAATTTAGCCAACTTATCTCATGCAAACCATTTCTCGCCACCCTGATGACGAAAAACAAACCTTAGGTAAAGAAATGGTGGACTACATCGCCGATTATCTGGAGAACATCCGCAAGCGTCGGGTCTATCCGTCCGTATCACCGGGCTACCTGAGGAACATCCTGCCGCAGTCGGCCCCGATTGAGGGCGAGCCTTGGAACGACATCTTCGACGACATTGAGAAGTGCATAATGCCTGGCGTCACCCACTGGCAGAGTCCCCACATGCACGCTTACTTTCCAGCGCTGAATTCGCCGGCGAGTCTTCTCGCCGACATGCTGGCTGATGCAATTAATTGCTTAGGTTTCACCTGGGTGAGTAACAAATCCCCCTTAACCCGGCTTTATAGGTTTACGTGAGACAGAGAGTCCGGTTGTGTGGATGCGCTATATTTTAAAATTGATCGCAAGTGCAGCCCAAGGGTAGCGAGAGAACGAACGTTCAAGTTATGTTGTCATGTCAGATCTTACGATGTGCCGCTTATTTAGATTTCTTTCTGCAGGATTTTGTTTTTGATTGCATTTGAATTCGGGTTTCAAGCGAATAAAACGTCTTCGGATGACGCATACCTCATTGTTATGTTATGACAGATTTTTCAACCAATTACAATTTTTTTTACTCTAAACAATGTGGCGATGACAGTCATGATAGCAAACTGAGTTAAGAGTTTTGAATTTCTTCTTTTCAAGTCTCATATAAATTAATACAAAAAGAATTTAGGTTCTAAAGGATGATTAATTTACTTCTACAGGCTTCAAGTCCAGCATCGACAGAACTAGAGACGATCGTCATGAATTGGTTAGGTAAGATGATCGGTCTTCCTGAAGATTTTCTTCATCGTATGGGCGGTTCAGGTGGTGGCGTCATTCAAACAACAGCTAGCGAATCAACTCTAGTCTGCCTTTTAGCAGCGAGAACTCGAGCCATACGTGACATACAGGAAAACGATCCAGAACTGCTACCAGCAGAAATTAATGCCAGACTCGTTGCCTACTGTTCGGATCAGGTTAATCATTTATTCTATTATATTCTGCAATTCAGTTAGCGAAAAAATGAAAGGATAATAATGTTATAAATAATTCAATGTAGTATTGTAACAACTATTATTTCTTTTCATTCGTGTCGATAGTCAAAAATTCTTGAAATTTTCGCTGGCTCAACAGCAGAGAGTTAATCAGGACGAACTGCACTGTCTTTTATTCTTAGTTATGAGTTTCTCACGGCAAAATTGCTGTAGGCTCACTCTAGCGTGGAAAAGGCTGGGCTCATTGGATTAGTGCGGATGAGGTACATCGATTCTGACGATAATCTCAGCATGAGGGGTGAAATGCTGGTCGAAGCTTTACAGCGGGATCGCGAGGAAGGTCTAGTACCTTTTTTCGTAAGTCACATTTCTTATGTTTCACAACGGTTTATCTACTTCTTTTTCATTTATAGCTTGTTAAAATACTTTTATCGTAATTTTTTACGTTGACAGATTCATAATTAGGTAATTAATTAGTTATATACTAACTAATGCATGAATGGACTATCAATAAATTGCTGTTTAACATTATATAATACTTAGTTGTAAGCTAATAATGTATAACACAAAATAATTTTACATAAAAACATGAATCATTATTAGTTAAATAATTTTACTTATATTATTCTTCTCAGAATTAAAGAATAAATCATTAGTATATGAAAATTAAGGAAAATAGTTGAATCTTAATAACAGTATTGGTTTGAAAATAATTTAAAATACACACTTATTTTTCGGTAAAATGCAATATATTAACAGTATAATGGTCGCAGATTTGGCTAATTATGCCACTGGGGACTTTATTACGTAATCATGAAATCGCATTAATAAACTTATAGTTGCCGGACATTTGTTCCTAACTACATACTAGTTACAATATCGACCAATCGTCCGATATAATATACAATAAATGGCTGTCTAGCCACTTGTCCGTGGACGTTACTACAGTACATTTGCTGCATCAGGGGATTTAGTTCATTCCGAGTTTAAATGTAAACGTTGGCAATGCAGTCGTTGAGCGAACAATGGCATGGTATTCCATCGGTGGAAGAGTTTATTTAAAATAGGAAAATGCACTGGCTGATGTGTTTGACGTCATCAATTAGATGATATGTAGATTCTATAAATATGCGAAAACAAAATTAAAAAAGCATTATCCAGATGGTTTGTGATGAATCTTTTAAGAATGCTTAAGACAAATAATCAAACATGCGTGGGAACGCGTTTTAATGGTATTTTATTTTATTTACAATTATGTTATTTAAAAATTGTGCAATTATTTTGTGTAGTTTATTTGAAAATAAAATAAATATTAAGCATTAGTGCTGTTATTAATGAAGAAAAAGCATAAAAAAACATGAATGAAAAATGTTATTAATTAGAAAAAGTTTTAAAATGTAATCAAAAATTTATTAAATAATATATATTTAGAAAGTGCCACATTATAATATGCACTTTTCTTATCATTACATTTATAAAATCGACTTATCACAAGAAATATCACAACAGACTATGAGCGAATAATGCTGATCTTCTTACGATACGCTTTCGAGACTCGAAGGTTTTTTTAATTAATTTTACCTTGTACCGAGATATTTCCTGTTTCACAGAAATAAGCTTCTATTCGCCCTTTTAGTTGGCTCCCAGGGGTATTTTCTTCGTATTAAAATAACTGTGGACGTCTTATTCCGATATATTGAATAAATGTCCAATTACTTTGTTTTACTTTAAATATCGATTTTTCCCGTTAATAAGGCTAGAATTTCAAAAATTAATATATAAAAAAAGCTTTTGAATAAATACAGCTTTTCAAGATTTTCAGTCAAATAATTTTTCATCGATACGTTTTTTACCTATCTCGACAAATTGATTTTTATTTTACAGAAGCTTATGAAACTTTCTTATATTGTTATAAATTTTATAACATTTTGATACAAAGCTTCTTACAAATTCGCAGGTTTGCGCAACACTAGGTACGACAGGAGCTTGTTCATTTGACAATTTGCAAGAGATCGGGCCTATATGTGAGTCAACGCAGACAAAATGATTTTCAATTAAACGCTAACATCATTAACGAGTATTCGTGTGCGCAGGTGAAAAAAATGGCCTTTGGTTACACATCGATGCTGCCTACGCTGGCAGCGCATTTATTTGCCCTGAGTTTCGTGTCTGGATGCAAGGAATAGAGTACGCCGATTCGTTCGCTTTCAACCCAAGCAAATGGCTTATGGTTCATTTTGACTGCACAGCTTTATGGTAAGTCTACGCATTCCTGCTTAAATGAAATAAACGTATATAATTGACCTTCTTTATCACTTATTTCACTCAACTCATAATGTATTTCACTGAACTACTAACGTAGTTCAGTCAAAAATGCTATATTAAGACTCAACTTCTAATATAGTTCAGTCAAAAATGGTATATTAACTATTTTAATATATCATTACTTTGGTCCAATCTTTCAATCGGTAAATTACCATCAATTAAGGTTTATTTGAATAAAACGTTTACTTTTCTCAGTATGCTCATTAAAGAGCAAATTATAGTTACAGTGTAATTTAATCAATGCCATTTTAACAGGGTGAAAAATAGTCAAGCCCTGCACAGAACCTTCAATGTGGAGCCGATCTATCTGAAGCATGAAAATTCAGGTATGACAAAATTCTATGACAAAGCTAACGAATTCGAATCATTGTAAATCTTTGTGAATAATTGATGTTACGTAATTCTTTTTCATTCATTTTACAGGTCTTGCAATAGATTATATGGTAATAATCTTATCATCATGTTGTCCTACCAATAAAATTGCTATATACTTATATACAATTCGGTTATTGTTACAGCATTGGCAAATCCCTTTGTCGAAACGATTTAGAGCGCTGAAGCTGTGGTTTGTAATTAGGAATTATGGCATTACCGGTTTACAGAAGCATATACGCGAGGTAAGCATAGCCAAGCCTAGGTTGTCAATATAGATCCCCTGAAAACGAACGATTGGCATAATTTCAGGGCGTGAGGCTAGCGCAGAAATTCGAAGCATTGGTATTGGCAGATGCGCGTTTTGAGATCCCGGCAGCCAGGCATTTAGGTATGGTGGTGTTTCGTTTGCGCGGCGAGAACTCGCTAACAGAACGGCTGCTGAAAAAGATGAACTCCCGAGGATACGTACATTGCGTGCCTGCGGCACTCCACGGCAAATATGTCATCAGATTCACGGTCACGTCCACAAAGTAATGATATCCCTCAGAATTTAAGGTTATTGAAGATTGTTGGCTATTTGTTTGATCTCTGAATGTTTGCAGCACCACCAATGACGACATATTGCGTGACTGGGCGGAGATCAAGAACACGGCTACCGAAATTCTGGGACCTAGCACTAGCACTCCGACAAGGGCTAAAGTTTCATTGGCAGGTAATGATTTCTTTATTGCTATTGCATTTAAAGCAGTGAATCAATTTCATCAATTCAAATCTATGAATATTGAATATCCTGTTTTTAATTGTATTTTTAATAGTTTTATAATCCAGGAAAGATCGAAAATTTATTTATGTATACGAAACCATCTTATATTTAATCATATATTTGATAATTAGGTTTCTGTTGCAATGAAAAATTCAGTACTACTATGAAGTTTGTCTATGCATAATTAGAAATGGGATACTATACATTGCTAAAACATTTTGTGATCAAAAAATATATTATCAATGTATTACTTTTTAAAAAAACAGCCGCGACAAATCAGTCTTCTAAAATTTTTCAGAAACTCGCGAGAAAAACGAAAATTTTGGCTCGAGCCTCCTGCTGGCCAATTCTCCGATGTCACCAAAAATAGTGAACGGCAGTTTTGCCGCCATATACGATGCGGCCGACGTCTTCAACGAGTGTATGAAGACTTTTGGCCAGCTTCGTCTGGAGGCTCGGGATAGTCCAGGTACACATTTTTGTTTTCGAGTACGACTTACGACTTGTTGTCAATTTTTCTTTTATTTGTTAATTAATGTTGTGTCCGTCAATGTTGCGATAACAGTCATCCTGTATTTTTTCCATGCATTTGTCATAATTCACACGCATGTCTGCTTTATAAAGAAATATATGTTATAGTAGTTATAATAGTTTTGCTTTATGAATTTTAAGATTAATCATAAAATAAAATAACGTTGTTAATCGTAGCTATGCGACGACGTATTAGAGGAATCCTCATGTCTGGAAAACAGTTCTCACTCGATTCGCGCATGGATTTGGTTCAGGTCAGTTCAAATTTATGATTTTATGAGATAATAATTGTATTTAATGATTTTATAATTCGATATGAAAAATTAATTAAATTTTGCATAATACTATATATACTAGTATATACTATATACTATATACTTGTCTTGTGAAAACTTTTTTTTTATAAACGCACGTATCTATAAAATCAGATGTAGATTATTTATTATGTCACAATTTTGCTTTATAGTCTCAAACGAACATAGCGCATTCTATTTTATTAGAAATAAATCAATAAATCATAGTAGCAAAAATTATATGAATAAATGTGAATTTCCACTACTACTTTAAATTATATAAAAATAATGTTTTAACTGTATTGTATAAATTATTTAGATAGCTGATATGATAATAAAATAAGTATTCATTACCGAAGCAACGAAAGTAACGATCTGAAAAATCTTTAGGGATGCGCGTCCTATGCACGTCCGTTATCCGAGCCATGCGCAAACCTACTGCAAGTGAAAGAAGACGAAGACTTTCTCGGTAAAAGCGATTCCACTCTGAGCATTGATAAGTCAGAATCAACTATCGGTAAGGAACAATGAAGTCACACGTTTAGCCATCCAGCTGTAGAACATAGTTCGATCCAACTTTTTCTCTCCTCTTTACCCTATCCCGCTTTTCTCTTAATATATATATCTCTCTCTCCCCTGTAAAATAAAAAAACACCCGACCACCTCGGTCAAGCTTATACTCATCCCCAATGTACTGAATTCAGGAGATTCTTGTGCGAATCTCGCAAATTACTTAGGCTCGCAAGATAACGACGACAAAATCGTCAATGGATCCTCGTGCTACAAGGAGATGATCGAGGAGGAAGACAGTTTCTCCGAGAATAACATCGCCAAAGGCATTTCCAAGAGTGAAACTATTGGTGCCATCAGCAGTTGCTTGAATATCATCGCTAACGAAGGCACCGCGACGCGTCTGGCTAATGAGAATTTCGCGGATAATGCACAACTCTGCCGAAAATGTGGACATTACGTCAAGCAGCAATAAAGCTTTATTCAAAATTCTCTTTTTATTTGAAAGGACTTAAAATTTTTTATTTTTTACCGTCAGGTGTGCCACTCCTTTTACAATTAGGATAAACAGAATTTATATTTTGGGTCGGAAAGATCGAGGAGGAAATAATTGATAATTTTAAAGGACAATATGAGTAATTTTTAAATTATATTAACTTTTTCATCTGAAAAACTAAAAAAAAGCAAATGGTTTAAAGTGTTTATTTTTCTTAAATATCTCCACCAGAAGATGTAGCATTTTAGTAACCCTAAGCCTTTAGGCTCATTGTATTAACAATGTGGTTAAACTGAAAAATAATGAAATGTCAGTGGTACACTTGACATGGAAGTTTGTTTTAGTCCTTTCTGTCTTATTTCTATATATTTTATGAATCTGAAATGAAACATTTTAAAAATATGTTCCTGATGATAGATTAAATGAAATAGTAATAAATTATATTGAAGCTTATTTCAGTTTCAATGAAATATGTACACTATAGGTTAATATCAAATTGACAAAGTTTCTTTTCATCAAAGTATTATGAGCGTTATAAAATAAAGAAATTCAAAGAATCAGCGTAAAATAATTTGAAGAAATAAATCTGTGTACACGAATATGAGAATTTTGTTAAAGAAAATGATAAAATTAATTATGTTTGGATGATTATGTAATTAAATATTTTATTACCTATTGTTGGATTGATATATTATGTAGATAGTTGTTAGTTAAGTGTAAATGTATCATTTTAATTTAAAAGAAAATTCGTTTTCTGAAAGTGCAGATATGTCAACATAGAAGTGTGTAAAAAAATTAAGCAGATTAAAAAGATTATTGATAAAAAGTACAGTCACAACACAGTTTTCTTATTGTCACGTTCATTTAATTTCCTTTCAGCATTAAAATAATGACATATTTTCGTTTATAAGTTACAAAGTAACAATCTTACAATAGTTATTGAAAACCAAAATCTGTGTATAATTAATTTTTATTCTGATCGATGATATGATGCTGCAGAATTGCTAAGTTTTTATGAAATCATCTTGTACACATACCCACTTATTATATTTACTCTTTCGCTTGTAACAAAGGCAGTTAACACTTTCATACAATTTTTTACGTTTCATCTTAAATTATTAATATCATTTCTCTTATGAACTAGTGATATTTCGCCGATTGAAATCTAGCGTTTAACACTGGATCATTGCCGTATAACATTTATCTTTTATGTATCATCTATCCTCGCCTTTACACTCGTCCATGGATTCACTAATGAGGCATTTGTGATGATAATATTAACAGTATATCACTTATACGCAGTAAAATTATGTCTTCGGGAATTTTCTTTGTCGACTAGGTGACGATCAAGCGAGAATTCGGTGCGTGAAGATGTCGATATGTCTAACAGTCTCTACAATTTCTAATTTCTAAGAAAATAATTCAGGAGCTTTCTAGAATTCTTTTCATTAATTCAATTTTGTTTTCACATATTTTAGCTACTCGAACTTTCTTGTAGCTGAATAGTTATACAATCTGATAAGATTTACATAAATTCGGTGTATTACCGATACATTAAACTTCATCCGTCACTACCAAATTATTGTTATTTTACAAATCCAAATCTTACAATTCTAGCGCAGTACTATATAAAAAAGAAAAGTAGATTACAATGACTTGTTCTCTTTCAAGTTATTATAATGTATCTTCTACGACAATCGAACTATGCATTTTTATTAATTTGGCTTTTCTACATTTGCAGGATTGGCCATGAGGTTAGTTACATTTATACGCGTGGTAATCACAATAATCATCTTCATGCGCAATCACCGCTGAAAGTACGTGCTTTTATTTATCACTGTAGCTTGAAATGGCGTGAAGCGCCAATTTTGAATAATCGTAAAAAAAATTAATTGAATATGCCGGTTACGATTGAACGTTACAATTGTATTGTATAGTCAAAAAGGGGGAGCGAAAAAGTGCAATTGTAAAGTGTTTTATAGCTTTATAAAAAATTTCTCAGTGCTTTTTGGATTAAAATTGATTCTATATAGATACATATGTTTAACAATTATATCGGTGTGAAATTTTTCATTACGTTTTTTATATATATCCAGTACCTAGGCAATATCAATTGCTTTAGACTTTTAGGAATTATCTTTTATGTATATATATCAATGCTTTGATCAGCGGTTTGACACATATTGCGGGTGCAACACAAATTATGATTATACATTCAAAATCGAAAGGTAAAAAACACTTGAACTTAAGGTATACATATGCTTACACAATTGACAATTCGTTCATGAGTATATATAATAATAATATTAATAATAATAAGAAGCTTCTTGCTGTTTAGTTGTCATTATGGAGGGATATCTCTTTTTGGCGACATAACGTGTAGAAAACTTTTTGCTATAGCGCCTCACATGGCACGTGGATTTTTACGACTGCGAGGCCACACGTTGCGTTTAACAATTAAAATTAGAAATCATAGTGAAGCAGTAATCGGTAACTGACTCGAGAAAAAATTATTACTAGTCTCGATCTCTCGCATTTTTAGGTTTGACCTCTTTCGCTATATGATGTTCAGGATCAAAATTGCAATAGACGCTTTTTCCCTGTCAAAAGATCGATGCAAGTTCCTGTATGGAATCGTAAGACACTTATTTAAATACTTACATGGATGCGTGGTGATATAAGAAATAAAGTGACTTTATAACATGTAAATGTAAAAGAATAGAATTCAAGAAATGAATATATTAATATTAAAGTATATTATACAATGTGATTTATACTGTACTACACATGTGAATGGAAACAATAGGATTGTAGAGTTGTGTAAATAAGGTAAATTGGAAATTGCACATATGTGATGGATAATAAATTAATATTTAGATTGAAAACGAAAGGAGATTCAAAAAATTACAGCTGGAATGCCTTAATTTAGCAGATGAGACCATTCCAAGCAAAGAAATATTATAGATATTAAAACAGAGCTCCAATAATTTTTAGGAAAAGGGCAGTATTTTCTTTGCAAGAAATGATCACAGAAACATAAAATTATTTTTTTTATATTCAAGGATTCCGCTATTTTTATATAGAAACTTACATTGATTGATTACTTAACAGGGTTCAAATATATAAACATTATAAGTGTCTCATAAATATAAAAAACTATTATTTTATAAGTAGATGGTGCTGAGTTTAAAACTAAAAACTTGATCCTGCAAATCGAATCATTGAAATATTAAATATAGATTAATTGATTCACAATTATTAATTTTGTGGTAAAATTTTCCTACTGAGGTCGCTTAAATAATGATTTTTTCTCGTTATATAAATGTCCTAATTAAATACTAAGTAAGTACATAATAAATACATAAATATAAATATAAACAAGGAGATAATTTAACTTGTCGGATGGATAAAATTTTACATATCAAGTTTCCAACAAACCAATAAAGGATTCTATAAAGAGAATAAACTCTTATTTCGCATCTAGAAAAAAATGAAAATATTAAAATAAGATGAAAATAATTTTATAAGAACTCTAAATACAGCAATATATTATCAATGTGAATGCATTCTTTTTAAATTCTATTATATCATAAAAGTTTCAGATTTATAGTAAAAGTTGAAAAGCGTTCAGTTACTACTTAATATTTCGCCGTCAGACAAATTATTCTCCCCAATATAAGTATACAAAGAAAGATTATTGTATCAATTACGACTTATTGTTCCATGCATTTTCGGTGCGAAAATTCGTTTCGCATCAGCGTAAAATAAAACTCATCGAAAATCTCATCGAAAAACTTATTGCTCAATTCATCATAATCCAAGTTATGACACTTTGAAAGCTCGATTAAAATCCTTTCAACCAATCGTTTCGATCATTCATTCCTCTTTCATAGGCACTTAAAAAATTAATCACTCACATGTAACAGAACAATGGAAGGCACTCATAATCACACGATTAAATTGTTCAATTAATCGATAATTAAAATTAGTTAACAAATCGTACAGATTAAAAATAATTGGCTTCAAAACTATAATTAAACGTGGTTCTCATACCTCGAAACTGTTTGTAAAAACTTTTACACTTTGCAACACGTGAATGAAACAAAGTCTAACCGTGATAATAATTTTTACAAGCTCTAACAACACAAAGAAATATAGTTTCGACAGTTAAAGAAAATGATAAATTAATAAACAAAGTATATAACTATAATATAAAACTAAAACTAAAGAATAGATTTGAGAAGAAAAAAACAGTGTGGCCTCACAGCCGCGCGTGCTACAATGAACAATTGACGCGGCACGAGCCGCATGGCTTGCCAAGGAAATATCGCGCTGCTGCGACATTTATTTGGCAAAAGGCTCCGTTACAAAAGCCTTTCTGTGAGGATAAAGAGCGTTCAGCTTGACCTTACGCAGCTTCTCGGCCGCTGGGCCCAAACTGAAGGCTCGCAAAGTGCCTTGTTTCCTTTCTTTTCCTTTTTTTTTCTCATTCATTTTTTTTTTTATTTGTCAGCAGGGTGGAAGGTAGGTTTTATTCGTCATCGGCGCATCGCTAGCTTACACGTTTCCTTTGCAGGCACAGCTAAAAGAGCTGAACCGTTTCCTTCGCAAGATGTAAGTAAGGCGCACGTATAAACGAGCGATTGCGCGTTGGAGATTTAACTACTTGCAGTAAGTTCGTCAAACGTCTACTGGTTCATGCCATCATGCTGTCGTGCTCGTTATATATTAGTACCTCAAAAATTACCATACTCAAAAATTGTGTGAGACTAAAAATTACTCTGTTGAAGATGTAGGTATAACGTTTAAAATTTGGGTATATTAGTCAGCGGATTACGTGATTGTGTGTAGTATACATATATAATATGCCCTTATTATGATCTCCCCTTTAAATTTGTTTTCTCGTTAAAAAACTACGCGATTCAAGTGTAAAAAACATTATTAATTTACGGCACTTGCATTCGAAAGGAAGGCAATTATACTCAAAAGTAAAAGACAATCAAGAAGGAATTTGAAAGTTTTACAAAAAAAAACGGGAAAAATAGTGTGAGGGGTGTCCAGCCCCATCAATGTGCAATTGGTAAACAATTTTAAAATGTACAACAACGCAACAACGTTATATAGTGCATGTATTTACAACAATATTTTGTTTTATACCGTGTGTGGAGGGAACCAATAGATAAAAATAAGAAATTAAATTAAATACAGAGAAAGACAATAAGAATTTAGAAAAAGAAAAACATCCGTTAATTTCTGTGGATAATTCAGTTTCATGTAACTTTGCACCCCCAAAGTAATTTACTATGTACATAACAGATTGTAACGTGCGACGGTGCACCACTACTACTGTAGCATCCCAATCTGGGAATCGAAGACACTTCGATTTTAGATCTCAAATAGCTACCATGTCATAGACTTCTTTCATATATATATTATATATTTTCTACACTCTGTTAATACTTGAATTCTGTTATTGTCTACATTATATTGGTACGTCGTACCTGCGCATCAGTGGAAGCTCTTTTTAAAAGCTTACCTGTCTTCTATGAGATCGATCGATCGAAGTGTTTCCGTAATCAATGACGTCACTTCAAGACGAACAGAACAAAATGAAAAAAAATAAAATAAAAATCACATTCACTCGATATAATTCTTTAAGTTGGTGGGCATGCCATTGTCATGCATGCCGCGTGAAAAAACGCCTTTCAAGCCTTTCAACTCTGTCTTTACAATGCAATATTATAATTAGTTTTTATATGTTTGCGTGTCTGTATGTTTACGTTTTATTTTTTTTTTTTTATTTTTGATGTGAACGCTACGATTTTTCTGCGTGAAAAAATTGTTAATAGATCAATATAATTTTACTCTCAACTCTATAATGTGACGTTATAGCGTTTTACAGAGATAATAGTGAAATTCGTCATCTGACACGAGCTTTTGCTATAATTGAAGCATAATGTTTTCATGAAGTATATACTGTAAACAAATTGCGTAAAAATGCTGAAAAAATCAATACTTTAAATATAAGAGTTAGCCAATGAAATGCACGACTGGTGTGTAAATATGTCATTAAATCAGTCGGATTTCGAAATCGATGAAACGCAAGCAATTAGTTATCGTAAGCCATGCTCGATATAATGTACACTTTGGTTTTCGACTTTGACCTTTTCACTTATATTCTGCAACGCGTAGAAAAATAGACGATGTTTTAAATCGCGTTTCATCGATTGCGAATCGGCTGCCTCATTCTCTTTTTTTCTCGAAAGCACGTCGCAAGCAATCCAAGAGCTGCGGCGCTTTGATATTAACGTATCAACAAATACGATGAGCTCTCGGATTGACGAGTATCAGATTAAAAATCGATTCTAATATCTAAGAACTTTGATTACAACTGAGAGCAACTCTCGAGATGGACCAAGTACAATCAGCCGAATCATAATTGGTTAATAATGACATTATTGCGGAAGACCGTGTATACAATCAATGGTTTTTTTGATATCACAATGGCTCCAAGTCTCATTAGTTTCATATATATCAATTTTTAGTCTACGACAACGCAAAAGTCTTTGTTTTAATTGAAAAGCCGCCATCTCGATAATCCTCGCATTTCGTGATCAAATTGTATATATATATGTAGCTTGTAACTTTACTAGTAATGAAGGAGATTCATCTACTTAAGGATTAATTGTTTGTAAAACGAAAAAGTATAGATAGATAGAGAGAGAGAGCGTTAGTTTCAGTGAGAAAACGATATTCATCACAGCGAGCTACAAAGCAAGCCGGGGCAACTGAGGACGGAGTTAAGAGCGAGGAACGCCGCCAGGAGACAAGGGATCAGAGGACTTGTGAGCAGGTTTGAGGAGACACGATTGCACATATCTTCCTCACAGAAGCACATGTGACCAGTGCCGGTTCTTTCCATCATGCACACGTGGTCCACCATGAATAAGTTTATCTGCAGTTGCGACGTGCACGTTCTCCGGACGCTCTCGTAGGCTGCGAAAATCAATATGTTGCCGTTACAACGTGACGTCGTCATGTCGGTTTTACTTTTCTCTTTCTTTATTTTCTTTTGTTTTTTACTTTTCTGTCATCGTTCTTTTTTTTTTTATTTCAGTGATAAAAGACCATTCGTGGTTTATGGGTTTTTGGGGTACCAGCGAGCGATTCGGTTGATTTGGTTGATAAGAAACCGAATAGATGATTAATTAGGCATTGTCTACCTTTTTATTAATTTTCTAATCAGTCATTCTTAAAGTATACAATATCAATCGATACTAATGATGGTGCAAGCGAAGATACTCCACGTTTTCATGTAATGAATGAAAACAAGCTTTCGTGTTAATTATTTTCCAGTAGAAGATGAGCGCAGAGTTGCATAAAGTGTTACGTGGATGAGAAACTCATAAAAAAAGTGATAACAGCAGCATTCAAACTGTTCTTACGCGTACGTGGTACTTATACTAATAAATAATACAGACTTAACTAATAAATAATGCAGACAGTATAAAAGGAGCCTTTATGTAAGTGTGGATTTCTACACAAGGTATTTGAAAAATCTAAAGAAGCCTTATACCTGCGATCTTTTTTAGCAAAAAAAAAAAAGGTTTCTAGATTTTCCAATGTCTTTGAAATTGTTGGACTGACATAAAGATGGATAAACAAATTATAAATAATGAAGTATTAAGGGAATTAATGTTATTTTCGCGTAGCATAAATTCCTGGACTGCGCTTTTCTAGAGTGACTATAGTTTTGTGTTGTTTACTATTAACTAAAGTAAGCTTCAATGAACTGATTTAGCATCGATGCTATTCAAATGAAAATCTCGATCTTGTGTACTAAAGCCGGAGTTCAAGAATTTAAAATTACGATGATGTCTTTTATGACCGATGACAAAGATTTTTGGTATTTTATGTGTACAAATAAAAGTAAGCAGAAACAATCGGTTTAATCTTTATTGTTCCTGCATGCATTGATTCGCATTCAGTCGATGATAGTGTCGATCCAGTGTGATAATTTCAACTGATCACGAATGGTATTTTATAACTGTGACAAATTACCCAAAAGTGCAAAATCATTGCTCGCATCCTTTTGCATATGAATGCCGGATCTATTCACACGCAACATTATGACTTACGTGATTTGGCGTTTCGAACCATTTTTACGCAGCATCCGTTGCAAGTCATGAGAGGTGGTTGATCCCTTGGTAGCGCCGTATAGTTGAATGGATCTTTACATCGTAGATCCGTCCATGAGTCACATTCATAGCAGTAAACTGACCTCGCTGGCAAAAGAAAATTTGGTGTTATATTATTTTGTACGTGGCTCACGTCCGGTCAAAGGTGGGCTTTAAAATTGAGCTTTGATTTGCATCAGTCAAAAAACTTTGAAAGACTTTAGATTCAGCACTCACAAAAGTTAAACCTGTTTTATCACCCTCTATTATACTGTCCAAAGCTTCCTTTATGGTTTGACCAAAATTTTATGTATTTTCCTAGTTTCAATATAAGAGAGGATTTTTACTCGTTATAGACTATAAGACAGGTTTTATTGCCATTTGCAAAGTCAATCTTGATCTGTTGAAAGTATTGGTAAAGAAAGATACTGTTTTTGAGTAATGGATCAAAGTATCTCGGATAAAGTGTTTTGAAAATATAAAATTACAAAGAACAAATGTTAAACGTGCATCCTTTATAAGTGTGGTATCGCATATGGTTAAAGCAAATAATGGCTAAACGATTAATGTCATGCAGTATTTTATAGCCCGATTTATGAACGGTTGGTAAAAATATCACTTGTACTCACTTTGACATTCAGCATGGCAGATACTGATTATTGTAGCGAGCACCGTTATTACTGGAAAGAGGCGTAGTTACTTTTCAACGATAGATGTTTATTCTAAAATCTACACTGCATTATTCAATTAGAGGCTAAATAACTAATAGTCTAACTACTGTCTGATTAAGGCACTTACCATCCTGGCATGTCTTTAATATTAAATTGCGTTACTAATAATGAAACATTTATTTAACATGAATAAAAACGAAAGACTATAAACAGAAAAAATGAAGACATTCATGATTAATTCGATTATTTTTCTATTCTATATAATAGCGACCTTCAAAATAAACCTATTTTCTATAGAAAACATTTGGGATCACATTATTGTAATTGCTATTTTAATAATGATCTAAAATTTAGACTGAATTAATAAAATATTTTCATTGGAATAACATACTTTTAAGTATTGTCGAGGTAATATTACTTTGTGAGGTGTTAAGGGCACATCGATCTCTTACATTTAATATAGCTTGCACACAAAAAAAACTAACCCGTAAGCGGTCGCACATCTGCGAAAAATAAAAAAGGTAAAATGGCTATGGCAGATAAACCGTTACTCACCCGAAGTGACATAGTGCGGTGCCATTGTTTCCTAGTATTTACTGCTCGGGTGGAATCTCACCTTCGCAAGGTGATCATACTGATTAATTTGTGAGGATGCTTTTACTGTCCTTTTGCCGATCTACTCGAAGAAAAAGTTTCAATCGTATTATTCGTGTTTTATCAATTCGTTCGAGTGCCTATAAATCGTTGATTAAATTTGTTAATGTGAATTGTTTTTACATGGCATTGTCGTCATACATCTGAAATTCGGCCAAAATAATTGTTGCATTATTATAGTTTTAGTGAAATCGTTCAAGAAACTAATTACTCAAATTTACGTAATCGAAATCATACGAAATATATGTACAGTAAATCTATTGTCAACAATATTCTCTAAGTTGCATTAAGTTGTTTAATAATGTAAATAATACGTCGGTTGAGCGGAAGAAGATAAGTATTGCATATATCGGTTTGCGGTTTTATCTCCTTCTGATTAACCTTCGAATAAACGTTGCAAGATAGAAGCACCAAAAGAACTAATTAATTTATTTACGTATTCGCGAAACTGGAGTAATAATGAAAAACGTGATTAAAGTATGTGAAAAACATGCATTACTATTTTTCTAGTTAGTAAAATATTCTCTTAAGTTTAAAAAAAATAAATGCGTTCAAAATAATGACATGATTTACTTGCCCCTCATAGCTGTGCGCAGATCAAAATCGAATTAATCACATTATTTAATTAAAGAACCTCAATGTTAAGCACTCCTGATTGTTCTCAATGCCAGATAAAAGGGTTGGATTTTATTTCACACTTGGTGGTCGGATTATCGTCAATATTTACCTTTACAAAATCTGAAGTCGTCGTTGACAGAATAAATTTGCTGATCTGAGTGATCACATGTCTCGGTTATTAGCTCTAACAGTGTAAAGCTTTTGGAATTACAATGATCTATAGCAGTCGATTGCTTAGTTCTACATTGTCACATTATTTATTTATGTCTCCTGCATATAAAAATATAAATTATTATATTTTGAAATTACCTTCGTTTCTTAATTTTATTTGTTTGATAATTGAATATCTTAGTACGAAAAGGGTAATTTATATAATGCAAGATGTTTTTAACAGTATTAGTGCATTTAATTTTGATCTTAGGGAAGATTAGCAAACAATGCAATTAGGAAATATGATTAATTTGCGTTTGCGTTACGCTTGGCGTTTTATTAAAGATTCCTTAACAGTGCAATGTGCTGTATGTATACGTTACGCTAAGTTTAGCTTATTTTACGACATTAACTAGCGTTTAATATGAGTATGCACTTCTAACACTTCCCATAAAGTTAAAATCAGATAACGTAAAATATTGTAGCTAGCATATCCCTTTCGACCACAAGCGATTCAATTATTTGTGTGAAATATGTCAAATTTTACAATGAATTATTTCTATTTGAAGAGATTAAACAATTATTAAAAAACAAAAAACTTTTTTAAGCAAATCCACTAGCTGATAATGATTTAGCAGGCTTTAAAAAATTACTACTGAAGCATAAGTAGTTGAACTAAAAGTGGTGAAGATTTGAATTAATCAATATAAATCTGTTAAGACTTTTTTTAATTGATTCATTAAATTTTACTGCAGTCAAAAACATCATGCTCCAATATATTTGACCGAAAAACTGGCACCTTCTCAAAAAATTAATCGAGCTTCCATTATCACAGTACAAATCCCATTTCAAGGTTAGACAATAGAAATAAAATTGGCACATACAAGTATAAGTATTTATTATTCGTTTCTTTCCATAAATTACGCCCAAAAGTCCATGCAAAACAAATCAAATTCTTTATACCGATATTTGCATTTCCATCATTTTATTTACATATATAGTCGGTGTTTAAAGAATAATTGATAATGTAAATTTTCGTATAGAAATGATGTGCTGTTAAAATTGTTTATTTGATAAAAAGAATATTTTGAAAATTATGCAATTTGTTATATATATGTATTTATAACAAATTTACATCATCAATCACTTTTTAAACACCGACTAAATATCTTCAACCAAAAACTAATATAATTTCAAGCAACTAAAAAGATAAGAACAATAATGAAAGAGTAATATCTATCTCACCTGGTCCTTTATGTCTACCTTTGCCCTCGAGCTCCTTAGAACCAAGGTGTGTGGTATATAGGTCAAAACAAGCGCAATCCTCCTCTGCATCGGCAACGGAAACAAAAGAGCATGAATGAGAAGAACAAATCCTTCCTTTCCCCTCCCCACAACCTCTCACAAAAATATCCAAAAAACTCGAGCTACGTACAAAAAGCCAAAGCTCAAAAATCGTTCGTTGCGCACGAAAAAGAAAAATCGGCAGCTTCAGAAATGGGTGGGAAAAAAAATCTCGTTTGCTAGCTGCGTGTCTCGCGCGAAACGATCCTCCCGCAGACGAGTCCACCCGCGAAGTGCAGCAGCAGCAGCAGCTGCAACAACCCGACACACACACGGGCATGTGCAGACACACGGATAACACACCTGCGAGCTAACACGCGTTCTCCGTAGTGGCGCTCTCCGTCTAGGATCAATATAAGGGGGTTCACTGCAGCGTCGCGCGGCGCTACGTAGACGTGCAGTCTCTCTGCGAGCCCACCGCAGAGCGCATGTCGACCGGAGGGAGCGAAAGATAGAGAGAGAGGAGAGAGCACGTGGTGGACGACATGCGCGCCAGGCCGATGCACCAAAACGCTGCCGCGATCTGCATGCTACTGCACTTTATATACATTTTGTTGGATCCGTGTACGCGATGTGGTGGCTCTTGAATTTTTTAGGGGCTGCAGGTTCTGTATTGGAAATCGAGGCGGGGAGTGCTATTTGGCTTTGTTTATTATGTCATTAAATTATGGGAGATAAACAAGCTTATTTATTAGATTTTGTGTTCCTTTATTTTTGTAGAGCTTTCTTATTCGTACATTGGTATATATTAATATTAGTAATAGATAATACTTTTATTATCCTGAGAAAAATTGCTTGATTTTTCAAATTAACAAAATATTTTATTGATTCGAATAAATGATTAGGGTATAGTAGGCATTCAGATAAATATTTAATCAAAATCACATCATTTTTTGTGTATTTTAAATGACGATTAGGACGGTTAAAGCAATAATTTTAAAATTAAAATTAAAATGTAAACAGAAAGTTTAAAATAATTTATACCCAGGCTTTGAACACCCTTGTCGTATTTTTATTTAGATTGCCGATTTTCTGATATTGTGACTGGGTGCTTTTATCGATGACTGAGATGATGTAAGGTTGCAGCGTTTGGCTTATATATACATACTATAGTTTAGAATTGTCTTTAATTTTAGGTCAATTAAGGTGCGGTTAAATCTTTTAAAACGATTTCCACTTTACTGCTTCTAATTTAAATCTCTTAAATCCCTTTACGTTATTATATAATCTTGAACTTCAAATAAAACGATGAGTCATCCACAGTCAGTCACCTTTGGCAATGTAGGCGGCTTTAAAGATTTCATAACGTTCCAAGAAGTAATTTTAAAAAATTAAAGTATTTATAATATCTTGACAAATATTTCGTTTTCTTAAGGAGGTACATCAGGTTTAGAGTTAAAGAACGAATTTTGATGAAATTATAAATATAAGTTTATTATTATATTCTAATCAACATGTTAAATTTTGAAGTTGTTCAATACCCTTACTAATGAGATATTATAAAATAAATTAATATCTAACGGTTTTATTTATAAAACTGACTAAAAATTGATGTCACTATAGTAGTAATAACCAGCACAGTTTATGAAATTTAAATATAATTAAAAATATAAAATATTCAAAACGTTGTTTCTCGCTGAATAATTAAGTTATAATATAATATTTTTAAAGTGATAATTGTAATATAATTAAATGTTTCTGTATCCTTAGAAGAGACTTTTAAGAAGCTCAAGCTATTAACTTTTTTATTTAGAAATACCTATTATCAATTTATGCGAAGTATTCGAGCGGATATTCCCTAAAGCACAAGATAAAAAATATATTATTACGCTCAACATACATTCTACATGTATACATATATTTATATATGCTGCCAATACTATCCTGCCAACTTTGATTAGTTTTCTACTTAAGAATCCACTTATACTTTGAAGTGTACTTTGAAATTTTTTCAATCAGAAAGGGATGCATACTTCTAATGATAAATTATGCTGATACGTTACAGTTAAAATTTCACATTTTAAAATCATATCAAGTAGTAACGATACTATATATTCAATTAATATTTATTAGATTAACAAATAATAATTGTGTTGCAAAACAGTAAAAACAGTTCAATTATGTTTTTCAAAATTATTTGGTGTTAAGCATAAATAATTCTTAGGGCTTTACCTTTGATTTCTTCAACTAGAATTATGTGAATGTAAATAGCATGTAAGTAGCAAAATTGATATTTACACTTATTTCTTCATATTATTTCTGTTCTGTTATTATTTAAATGAATCAAGTCTCGTATAGCAGCCATGCGTAATTTTTTAGTATATCTATTTCTACCCTCAAAAGGAAATGTAGAGCAGACCTATAAAGAATCCCACAGTCTAACATTTACGGCCATGTGAATCAGCTGATATATTCAACGAACAATTTTCAATGCCATAGAGATATTCAATATCACTTACGAATAAAAATAAAAACTTATTATATAAACGAGTAGTAAATAATGCTGAGAATATTTTTCTAATAATCTATTTTTTAGTAAAATAGGCGAACAAAATAAAATAACGGCTCGTACTTCCACGGCTTTCCACTATTTTATATTTTTTATACCTCTTAGTGTTCTAAGTATCAAACCTGGCGGGAAAATTTTTCTTAGGTCGATAACTATTTCACGAGGTCGGTTTTCATTAACTGCTTCAAATGCTTGCAATATCATTTTTTCTTTGGTTCTGGGTGGAGAATTGATGAAAGGATAAACGCGATTAAATCCTGAACCCAAAGCATATGTTTGTCCTGGTTCTTCACACAATCTACAATCACATTCTCCACTGTACTGCATTATATTTTGAACTGCAGCTCTTGCCGGTGCATCCAGTGTGGCTGTGGGAGCAATAATTTTACTATTTCTTACAATGCTGTTTGTATTATCAAACCAATTGATGCCATTACTGTGTAAATCTTTAAGAGTATCTACAAAGGGTTGCAAAGCAATAAATTAAGAATGGTTAATTATTGTAATGATTATTAATTTAATTGATTTCAGCATATTTGTTCGTCAATATGCTATAAAGTACGACTGGAATAAAATAGATGACCAAACGCAATAATCACAAGCTTAAGTCGACAAGTGATAGAAAATAAGCACACAACTGCGTCAAACCAAAAAACCCAAATTAAAAAAGAGCTTGATTAAGTGTTTAAATTGTTCTTTTTAATGTTAGGGGAAGGTGGGGATAAATGGGCAAGCGGGTAACATGAGTATTTTTAATATCTCCAAAACTATATATTGTTTATAAATATAGTTTTTTTCTGTGATACTTATGAATGTAATAAATTAAATTATGCAAAAACAAAAATTAACAATATCGGAAAAAATTAAATAAAAATCTTGTAAAATTTCAAGCTAAGTAAAACTTATTTTAGAGTTTTTTCAAAGCATATAAAAAGGTAATATTTATATATATTTTCTCTGTTTATTAACTAAAATTAATAATTTAATTTTCGAACTTTAATTTCCATACTTATTTTTTATTTACATATTTAATATATAGTCAAAATAATAAAACTAATAAAAAGTTACCTGCGGGTCGAAATGAGCGAAACACAAGGGAGTGAAATGGGCCGATAGGATCACGAACAAGCAGACTACCATTAACCTACAATCGCGGGCTTAAGATGTAGGGAGAATCTGTGATTTTAGATTTGTTAAGAATAAGTGTTACGGTGCAATAAATAATGCCAAGAATCTACCAAAGAAAAAGTGATAGACAGATATGGTCTCAGGAGGATTTAAAAAAAGGTATAGCCACTCTGGAAAGCGGTGGAAAGATGCACGATGTGGTAAATATCACCGGTGTACCTCGAGAAACTTTGCGTCGGCAGTTCAATAAATTTATTCAAAATAATGAGATTCAGTATTATTATACTACGTAAAAAATAATTTAAAGATTATTTTATAATTTATTATTTTATTGTATAAACTTTAAATGGTTTAACTGCTACCAATATATGTGATTTGCTAAGTGTTCCAAAAATATGTAATTAAAATAACATTTAAGTTTTTTGTGATACTAGCATTATAGATTATAAATCAGTTTAATTTTCAAAATTAATAAAAATGTGTTCTTAGATTTAATAAAAAAGAAAAACGTTAAGTAGTTGAGATTAATAAATGTTTCTATTAAATGTGTAATAATTTATTTGTTTTACTAAAAGTTACATGTTTTATTTTTTTTAAATTACCCTGTTTAATTTTTATACATATTTTTTATATATAACAACAATAAAAAAAAATTTTATTCTATTTTTAA
>UELV01180793.1:89346-102077 GCA_900490015.1 Megastigmus stigmatizans
TAGCATTATAGATTATAAATCAGTTTAATTTTCAAAATTAATAAAAATGTGTTCTTAGATTTAATAAAAAAGAAAAACGTTAAGTAGTTGAGATTAATAAATGTTTCTATTAAATGTATAATAATTTATTTGTTTTAATAAAAGTTACATATTTTATTTTTTTTAAATTACCCTGTTTAATTTTTATACATATTTTTTATATATAACAACAATAAAAAAAAATTTTATTCTATTTTTAATGTTATTTAAGTAATATTATTATTGTGTCAGAGTAAAACCCATTTCACACCAACGGTAGGACAAAATGGGTATTTTTCCTTCCTAAGAAGATAGCGTTGATAAAAAAAAAAATTAATAAATAATGAATATTACGCAACAGAATTTTATTTATGAGGCGTATCTTAATATATCTGAACTAGCCAGAATGAAAAATAAGTTTTTTATAAAAAATACCTAGGCTGTAAAAAAAACTTGCCCATTTAGATCCACCTTCCCCTATACTTTGTTCGTGTTAATAATAATTGTTTAATATGTAAACAAACATACTTATGTTTAACTTTTTACTCTTGTTTATATTTTGTATAAAAAATTTTTGATCGCAAAATTTTGGACAAACTATATAAAAATGATGTAAGATTTATATTTTGCCCATTTTTTAAAATTTTATAAAGGATTTTTTTAATTTTATAAAGTCTGTACGAAATTTTTTTAAGTGGGAATGAAATTTTTGGTTATGCAACAACAACATTTGGTAACATTAGACAAGGATATTCTTGTATGCACGATAATATTATACTCAGCGTAATTTGCGGTACAAAAACCAATAGCTGCGGTTACATATAAAAAAAACTCGTACTATTTAAAAAACCTTTATTCTAAACGCGATTTCGCGATTTCAAGAGTAAACAGTTATGATATTTTATTGTTAAAATACGTACTATCAATTACTATTGACTAATAACGTAAGGCTAGTGTTACGCTGGGTTCGGAGAAATCAAAATCAAAACTCATCAGTTTTTTCACATCTCTGCTTTTCTCTGCATTATTTTAAGTAAAACACATCTTAAAAAAATAGTCTACAAAAAATATTTAAAAAATTCAGGATAACTTCTGATACACTAAACAATCATAATATCCATCTTTTATTAAAATCTTTGCATTTGGATATATATTGTCACGTACGCGACTTGGCTGCTGTGTTCTTCACACGCAGCCAGTGCCTACTCGACACCTACCCTACGTCGAATTGGACTATCACGCGAGATAAGCGGGATCGTCAGAGACGATCCTGCTGACTCGCGTGAGAAGACCCAACCTCTCTCTAGGTGGACAGACTTCGGAAACCGAGTCTAGCTCGAGCCACGAGGAATACGCGACTCGAGGAGTCTGGACACCACCGCGACTCGAGATACTACTCTCTCTCTCTCTCTCACAAATTGACTTAAATACAATATCATAGAATACAGTCCCCGATCTTTTCTTATTTTATCCTCTTCGATAACCGACCCCGAACCGCGAACAAGCCCACGTAACAATATATATGTCTATGAACCTCCTTAATCTCTTATTCTCTATTTGTTTACAACATTTTTATCCAATCCTAAAAGTTTAACCTTACATGAATTGTATTTAGGATAAATTTTGATTTACTTTCTCTTAGAATTTGTCATGTACGGCCACGAGGTTCCCATGAAAACACATTTCCGCTGAACATCCTCGGGCTCTCTTTCCCCGTATTATCTTTCTCGCTCTCATCTCGTGATACCAATAATTATAAAGATATTGTTTCATCAATCCGCCTTCTCTGGACTGAGAATATTATGCTCACAAGAAAGTCTTTGCGAAAAATTGTCTCGTAGTGACCATTATTGGATAATGAATTTTTTAAACTAGCAATTATCAACATTTTCATATGCATTATCTCTCTGAAAACTTTTAAGGAAAATTTTATAATCGTCGCTTTATCAAACATATTGTTATTAAATAGGGTATAAATTGTCTATCTATGATATTAAAGATTCCTGTTATACCATCACCTGATACATCTCTCCCAAACTCCAAATCTCTTTGTTATCAACGTTAATCCATTGCTATAATGATATCGCATACCGCCAATCGCCAAAATGCGATAATAAATTAATCTTCTTGATCAGTACCCATAAATCAAGCTTCAGTTAACATCAATTATAGTCTCATGGAATGCAATTAATTATAGTCTTATGGAAGATGGATTCGCTCTCGCAGAATCGCTCAAATATAATGATTAGCTATAATTAGCTAGAAAGTAATTAAAAATATAAAAGCATAACTTTTTAATAGCTACGATATGATTTAATAGAATCATAAAACTTAGAAAAACATGACTGTATAGTATTTTTTATATTACTTTTTTTCAGATAAGGTACTATTTTTAGATTCTTCTAACTTTAGTTCTGCTTCGAACACAGAGGTTACTCAATGATAAAATTATTATCGTTCATTTGAAAATAATTCGTTCGTAGTGAAAACGTATTCTTACATAAATTTACAAATGTAATATCCTACCTTCAATAATATGAATCATTCCACTCAAAATTCTGTGTCTTATTGAAAAGTTGAAACTTTGAAATTGAAATTTTAATTTTGCTCTGCGAGTACTTTAAAAGTCAAATGTGGAGTTATGATAATTAGTAGTAAAGCGACACTGTAGCTAAAAAAGTTCTAAACAATTTACTGCTATACGCTAAGCTCGATTTGTCGATATTAGCCTTTGATACGTGCAATATTGGTTTTTAAAAACTTCATTCAGTTTTCAAAGATGTGAGATACGGGTTTCGATTAATTTAATGAGCCAATTAATGTATGAACAATATTTCGACCTTATATTAAAATAGTACCAATACATACTATATCATTTCATATATGTGATTGAATTTTCATGAACGTACATTTCTTTTAAAGATCTACAAAATATTGATTATAATATCAAATATGTGATTGAATTTTCAAGAACGTACATTTATTTTATGAATTTGTATTTCAATTTTTCCTCACATGTTCATAAAAAAAAACTTCAGGTACAGTTTCCGATGTTTCAATAACTTCTTTTTAACAGAGGACCGGTAATAACACATTTTACCAAGTAAAGTAAAGTATGGTATTTTATATTTTCATCTATGTATACGTGCTTGCAAACACAACTGTATTAAATAAAAAAATTTACATATTGCTTTTGTTATTATATTTAATTGTTACAGCAATTATAAAAAAAAAACGAACAGTTGACTCAATCATACAAACTCTACAAATTAAGTGTTCCCGAAGAAAAAGGAAACGTCATTCGGCGTAGTTGTCTCGCAGATCCGCTGTAATGAAAAAGAGCATGCTATCGCTTGCCCTCAGAATAAGCAGCAAAGTATGTAACCGAGTATAAAGTCTATGATCAAAGCTAATGAAAAGAATTGCCTCGCTTGTATCCTTTTAGATTCTCTCTCCTCTACTCACGTGCTGCTTTGCTCCACGAATAGAGGGGGAAGCCGAGGTCTCGCAGTTATCGAGCGCTGGCTGCCATCGCCAGTCCGAGCCCGTACATGTATTCATCTCTTGCTGACATACAAGCGTCATCGCAATTTCGCACGGTGCGGTTAGCATATCTTGCTTCTGCGTTCCAATACATTGTTCGTAACTAAGTGCATTTGCGACATTAAAAAGAGGGAAAAAGTCCGAGTGTATCGGTAAGATATGGTCAATTTTTTTGTGGTCCACGATTAATCAGCTAGCATATTGTGTCTAAAGCATCGGTGGTTTATTGAAGACATTTTTGTATTGTTTGTAATTACGAAACGCTGCTCACTTGTTTATACGGAGGCATTGCGTGCAGTTGTTGCGAGTAGCAAGTGGTAACAGTGAGTTGGTTAACTTATTAAGAGAAGTGCGCGTTTCGGAGCAAGTAGTGTGGATTCTTTGAGAGATGCTCGGAGTTTGAGGTTAGGGTGGTTTGTATATGTTGTGGTAGGCTATATACTGCACCGTGGGGTAAATGTGCGCAGAATAGACTCGAGGGTTGGTACTCCACTTAATGCTACGTTAAATACTCCACATTAAGGTATTTGACTTGAAATAATATAATTATATTTAGGTAGATAAATTTTTGAAGTTTAGAGAGCAATAATAATGATTGTTTACAATTGTATAATTATTTTATGAGCTTTTTTTATAATGAATTAAAAATCATTTAAGCCTGGATACATTAAAACGATATTTCCATACTAATCTTTTAAATAAAATTGATAGAATGATTTATTTAAAGGTTGATTATAAGTGTTGTATGCACGGCTTTTCGTACTTATATTACTACGCCGGTTAAAGTGCCAAAAAATTCCGGTAAAAACCAGAGGTCGTCAGTAATTCGATTCTGACTTGTTGCATCTCGAAGATTTATTTGCGATATAATCATGGCTGTTTATAGCCGTTTATAGCATACCAAATATACACAAGTCAAATCTTATAGTCAGGTTCCGAATTGGACTTGGTCATTTAAGACAGGATAATCATCGTACTTATCGCAATTATTTATTCTTGTATAATGATAAAATATGTGCATATATTTCGTGTAATTATTAGCTTATGTTACTTTGTGATTTCCGCGTTTCTTATGAGAACATATTAACATGTATTTACGATATCTATTATCTGCAGAGTTTAACTTCAAATATCATAGATACAAAATCCTAAAAATAAAATGTAATAGTCGAATAATAGCATACACTAGCTGCTTTAATACATACTTATTATTCAGGACTATTATTTGTAATTATTTGTTCTCTTATTTCTATAAAAAAAAAAAAAAAACGAGAGGCCATAAAAATAAATGATAGTTGAATATAAATTTGAAAAAAGTTTAATCACAACCTGCCAGACATCTTGACCGAGCCGCTCATTTATCTTTCATAAATATATATAGTTTTTAAAATGAGTTTCAAAGAAAGAAAAAGTCTATTTCGTTAATCTAATATTAATTCGTTAAGAAATTTTTGAAACTTGTATATTAGCGGATTGCGAAAAATATAATTGTGTACCAGGCAATATGAAAATTATCATGTTGGTATGCAGTTTCTTTTCAGATTGTATTCAAATTCGTGACTCTTGATGAAGGTCGTTTGAGCTATAGTGTGTGAGATATCAAGATAAGCATTTAATTTTTTTAATTTTTACTGTTGTCTAAAATTTTCTCTTATCTCAACGAACTGATTTATGTCAAGATAATTCTTTCTTTTTCTAAAAATTAAATTCATCTTTCCTTCTATTTTCGATTATCATTTGCATTGATTATGATAAAAAGAAATTGATAAGAATTATCAAGTTGTACAATAAGTTATTAATTGTGAAAACCTAATTTATTGATGATTGAGTCTTCTATAGCTCTAAAAATAATGAGCTAAATAATAAAATTGAATATAACTCTATTGAAAACAATTTAAAAACAACTTAAAAAGCAATGAATTATAACAATCGAAACAATAAAAGGCCAAAGTGCGTGTGTTGGATAACACTGAATTAAACTGGCATGACTCATCAAAATATATATATTTGCCGGTAATACTACGCGTACGCTAGCAGACTGACCGATATGTAGATATGTTATTTGCAGGTTTCCTCCTATTAGAATCGTTATTTTTCTATCAAACTAATTTGCAATAACATTTGTTGACGTATTAATAAATCTTTCTGATACCTCGTAAAGTCTTGAACATAATAAATAGGCGTTTGGAATTCATTGAGTACATTATACTGAGTGAAAAGTAGAATTAGATAGTTTTTAGATGACCAAAGTTCAGTGTCCAAAATAATCATATGCTACAAAAGATATGAATATTGTTTTTGTTATTAAATCATTCAGCATAAGATCACTTTATCATCGTTTAGGCCGCATCCAGCAAAACGAAGCAGTTTCAAAACATCACGAAGCAAAACTCTGCAAGTCATCAAAATTTGTCAGTGCAGTAACTTCACGGAGAAGATCCAAAAGTAAATATGGCCGCGATAATTCGACGAACGCTCAGAATGGGCAGGAAGATAAAGTCGATGAATGCCAAATTCGACCAACTGCAAACGAGGTGTTTGTCCAATGCTGTACAGGCGAAGGTAGTCGAAGGGACCAATGGCGAGAAGATCATCGCTTCACCTTACGGACAGCTTAATTATCCAGAGGTTACGATATCCGATTATGTGTGGGATACGCTGCAGAATTATTCTAACATGATCGCAGCGGTGAGCGCATAATTTATCACATCTATTTCTTTTTTTTTTTAAATAAGTATCATATGCAACAGATTTTTAAGATCCTGAACAATTAATTAAATGTCTACTAGTGTCGTTAAAAACAATATAAAAAAATATGTACGTAATTCAAGAATGTAAGTGTAGATTTTGAATTTCATTCAGAGTAATTGAAGTTACACAACTTTGAACAGCATCTATCAGAATATTATGCTTATCTTTTCATAATATGTATTTTTTTTCAAATAGATGTTCAGAGCCTGTTTTATGAAAGTCATTCTAGTAAAAGCGTCAGGAAGATTGGACAAAATAAGTTCTTATTTGTTTTGAAAAATATAATAAAAATTATGCAAAATCGTTTCTCCAGATAGTAAAGAGAACATGATTGAGGATTTACTATAGATTATAATAAAAATAGAAAGTGAAAGATGTTTATGTAATGATTACGTATCTATAATTTCAAGAAAGTAATATTGATAATGATAGCTTCTATAGATTACAGAGCAAAGGTGAAGTTCGTTTTCTCGATAGTACAGCGTTAGTAATGATACATGATACATTTAAATGCAACATATTGAATTAAAAACTAGTTTGAAGAATCAGAATAATTAGATTAGTAATCGAAAATTGGCTAAGCGATAGTAAATTATCTTTCAAACATAATTAATATTTGTATTACTTTTTCGCAACTAATCAGTATAAAACATTTAGCTCAATTCAATGCCTAATATAATCCCAAGTTTGTATATAATACTTCCTTTATTACTTATTAACAACAGAAGAAAATGTTTGTGCTATTTATGGCGCATTTTCCTAATGCAATCCACCGTAAAGAAGGAGACCAATTTAGGTGACTTTGCGCTGTACTTTTACAAAAGTAGTTTTATAATATTACCGATTGCACAGTGCACATTAACGCAACAACATTTCCTATCTACAGGAATGCGGAGTCACTGGCAGAAAGTATACTTATGCTCAGGCTAGAGACTACTCGAATTATGTGGCTAGAAGTTTGCTCGACATAGGCCTAAAACCGGGCGATGTCATAGCGCTGATCTTGCCAAATTTGCCAGAAACTGTAATCGCCTTCCTTGGATGTATCGAGGCTGGAATTATTATCACAACAGTGAATCCTGTTTATACAGTTGGTACGTACACAATGTATAAAGTTTAAGCGTTCTTTATCGCTCTTAATTGGATCGAGTCGTGGATTAGCTAACCAGAGATGCTTTTAGTTTATATAACCGGTGGGGAATGCCGTGTAGAAAAATAATGAGACGTTTGTTCTTGTAATAAAACAGTTTTTTAAGTAGGTAAGGAAATCGGATTATAATGAAGATTTTAGAGAAAAAGTACAATGCCTACATCGTCACTTAGAGCATAAAAAAAATATTTTTTATATTATTTAACGTCGCTTTATTTATACTCCCACGCGGTGCTAATCGACGACGGAGGTCTATAGTGTATTTGTAAACATAGCATTTTTTTTCAAAAAATATTAAATTAAAAAATAATGGATTTCTTTACATGATGAGAAAGTTTTAAAAAATGATTAAAAATGATTAAATGATAAACGAGTACAAAAATCTGGAAACGTATGTTTACTTATAGACGAAATCACCAGGCAGTTGATCTCATCTGGCGCGAAAGCGGTTATCACTTCAGCAGATATAGCAGCCAATTCGTTGAGTGCAGTAAACATAGCAATACCCGGGGCAAAAGTTGTAGTCATTGATGATCATACGAAATCAATTCCAGATGGTGTTATCCCTTTCCAGGTGTGCGACAAATTCGGAATCACTTTATTTTGATGAACATATCACATTGTATCTTTGCAATTGGACTTATGTTATTTGTTCGTTTATACTTATGCTAAAGTCTGAAATTATAAAGAATCTTTTCTTATAACATCATAAACTAATTTAATGTGCGCTCAGGATCTAATAACGAAAGGAAAGTCACTTCCTCCACTACCCAGGCGTCATTGGTCAGTGGATGATGTCGCCATTCTACCGTACTCAAGCGGCACAACTGGTCTGCCAAAAGGAGTCATGTTGACACATCGAAATATCGTATCGAATCTGGAAATGTTGAAATCTTGCATGACCCCACGTACAAATCAACCTGCTGATGGTAATATTTATTTAGTAATTTTTCATTGTTTATTCATGAAATATACTTTCTTATAGAAGCTGCGTAAATAAGCGGAGACCAAATAACGATTAAATATTTAAATTCAACAATTTTATTTATCTCAGTTATCAACAAAGAGTTGCATACAGAAGCTGATTTAAATTATTTGTTGATGATGAATGTACTTTTTGATTTGCAATGAATTTTTTTTTTATAGTTACCTTATCGAGTTTTGTATTTAACAAAAAATATTAAGATAGGAATCAATTTTTGGAAAAAAAAACTCGGCCAGCTCCCCGGTAATGATGTTAATAATATGTAATTCCTGTTTCATAAAATTCATGAAAATTTTAATATCTCTTTTTCTAGACATCCGCGATTCATAAAAATTTACCTATGTCATTTTTTTACTCATATCTATATGAGTAAAAAATGACATAGGTAAATTTTAAATATCTATATGAGTAAAAAATGACATAGGTAAATTTTTATGAATCGCGGATGTCTAGAAAAAGAGATATTAAAATTTTCATGAATTTTATGAAACAGGAATTACATATTAATATTGCTCATTTTCTTTTTCTTTCATTCGTTACGTTCAGCGTCATTATTTAATTGTAATGAAATCGTTCATTCTTTTACGGCTAGAACTCCCTTAATGCCATACGATACACTATTTTTGGAATAACTATTTTACACAGACTTGACATATCTCATTAAAAACACTCTTCACTTTATAACCTATTAGCAGAAGTAAAGATTTGCAACACAAAGCAGTCAACTTTTTTTGTTTTCATTTAAAATTCTAATCGCAATGACGCTGAACGAAACGAATAAAAGAAAAAGAAAATGAGTAATCGCGCGGAAGATCAAGCCGTGTAAGTGTAGCAGATAATTCTGTCCAGTTTATCTGTGGAAAGCTATGACTTGTAGCGATTTGTAAATATGGGATTTCTGAGAGCTGATATAAGCAATTGAATCAGCATAATTGAAGTCGATAATATAAGTACTTGGCACAAATTTATCATTTAGATGTAGTAGAAGACGTTTATTAATTAACAAGATCTTTTTGCGCATCACTAGCTACTGAATCTAATTTTTTTAACGATGCAATACTTAACATTTTTTTATTAGAATGCAAATAGGAAAAAATTGTTAAAAGAGATTATTTAATAATTTTGGAAATAATTCTCAACTATATATTTATACAGTTGTTATAGTCATCTTTTTTATGTGCTCTCCTAATTTCAGTGATTTCAAATCTTAAATTTAGGCCCAACAATACGCAATTAGATCTACCTAATGACTTTTTAATTGCTGTATTTTTAAAACTGTTTTTCTTAACATTCAATAGGAACATGGCAAGAAATTGTTCCGGTAGTTTTACCTTTGTATCACATATACGGAATGAATGCAATTATGCTGTCAAGATTGTCGAATGGCAGCAAACTGATTACCCTGCCAAAATTCACTCCAGAGTGGTACGTCAAAGTACTGGATGAACACAAGGTGAATAAAATTTAAGTTATAAGTGTATTCTATGAATAAGTATCTATATTGATTAATTTTATTGCTTTTTAGGTTACTCAATTGAGTTTGGTGCCGCCCATAGTCATGTTTTTGTCAGCCTCGAAGATGGTGAAAACAAAGCATATTGAGACCGTTAAACAAATATTTAGCGGTGCAGCTCCACTTTCTGAAAGCGACGTTAACAAATTTTACGACAAATTCGGAGTGGATCGTAATAAACTTATATTTTCACAAGGTAAATAAGAACTTTTCATTTGCAGGGTAAATACTACATATGATTTAAAATATATTATAGTTATAGAAACAAAATTTGTATCATTAAGCAAACGTATTCCTGCTTTTATAGTTTTCTTCATTAATGTTTACTTTGTTTATTTTCGTTTTATCATTTTATTTAACAGCCTTACATCATCTACTAATCTGCCGTTGACATGAGAAAATTGAAGCAATTTTCTAGCGTTCTATTAATTTACAATTTAATTTGCGAAGAAAAATTTTTAAGTTTGCATTGTATTTATTTGTTCAAAACTTAGTTGAATTTTTTGGCATGAGCTTAATCAATTTGCAGCGCATATTATCTATAAAAAAATTTTAAATTGGTCAACGAATAAAAAACAAAGCCACGTTTTGTAATAATGTACATCTTGAAAAAATCCTGTGTTATTAATACCCGCCTTCTATTTTTAGGATACGGTCTGACGGAAACATCGCCACTGTCATTATTCGAAACCAGCGGCTTTAAGTTTTCAAGCATCGGTAAGCCAGTACCCGGTTGCGATGCGAGGCTCGTCGATCCCGTAACCAAAAAAGACGTGGAAACGTCGGGACAAACAGGTGAATTATGGGTTCGAGGACCGCACATAATGAAAGGGTATTTAAACAACGAGAAGGCGACCAATGAGACGCTAGTCGACGGCTGGCTACTTACCGGCGACATCGCTTACTACGATGATGATCTAGATTTCTACATTACCGACAGACTGAAAGAGCTAATCAAAGTCAAAGGTTTCCAAGTGAGTGTATTTTGAGGCTGTTTTATCGGTAGCATTATAAATAAAATAAAAAAATTAATTTCTTACATTTTTATATTTCATCCTTTTAAATTCTATTCATTGTTCTTATATTTATTAGGTTCCTCCAGCTGAGCTGGAAGCTCTCATAAGATCACATCCAGAAGTTGAAGAAGTGGGTGTGATTGGGATTCCGCACGACAGATGCGGAGAAGTTCCTAAAGCGTTTGTTGTATTGAAAAATAATAGTACGACGAAACCAGAAGACATTCAAAACTTTGTGAAAGGAAAAGTTTCCGAATTCAAAGAGCTTCAAGGTAAGCTGACCATTTTATATCTATATAGGATACTTTAAATTTTAAAAAGGGTAGTATATATTTTTTGTTGATTCTAGGTGGTGTCCAATTCATCGATGTTCTACCGAAAAATCCGTCTGGAAAGATTTTGCGAGCTAAATTAAAGGCAGAGTACTGTAAATAAAAAGTGTATATATAAGTGCACCATGGAGTTTATACAGACATTTTTGGCACGTTTATTGTATTATAGTATTACTAACTATTCGACGGGTTTATAAAGAATTTTTATAAGAATTGTTATTTACTGTAAATAGATTACACAATTTAGATATATATATATATATATTAGATATAAGTTTTCAGGGAACAAAATTTCTTAAAACTGTGAAATGACACAATGATATTTGTACGTTTATATAAATATACTATATAGTTTTTATACAAGCTGTGCTTTTAATTGATACGTTTATTTATTAAACATGTAAGAATTATATTTTGTGAATGTAGGGCAAATACTTTTATTATTTTCGTAGAAATAATTATGTTTATTATGAATTTGTGATAAAAAAAGGAATAAGTTCCTTAAGCTTAATTTCATATTTATATGGTTTTTCGTTATTTATATAAATGGTGTGGCTGAATTTGAAACCAATAAACCGACCTTTATACAAATTTTATAAAATGTTATTATTTTAATTATTTTATTTTTATTATTTCTTGCATTGTAGGCATTATTGTTTTTTATCATTGCTTAAAATCTTGTTTTAACCCATGGAATATTTACTAAATTTTTATTTTAAAAAATGACGTCATTCGATCCCATTAAAAACTTATTGTTTTGAAAGTTATATCCTCAAAATAATAAATTAATCCTCACTATAAGAAATACTATAATTATTTGAGGTGGAAAACGATTCTTGCAAACCAGTAAAAAAGCACTCTTTTAACTTAATAGTCGACGTTTCTGACGTTTCATTTATTATATGTCTCTCTTCAGGGCCTAAATGCCACACAGTGTGAGAAGCCGAAAAGAATTTCCACTGGAAAAGTGAATTGTAAGATAGACAAAATAGATTAGATATTTATAATTATAATGACACAATGTCAACATTTGTGAAACCTAAATTTTAATACTTTTTAGGTCCTAAATAGAGACGTATATAATAAATGAAACGTTCGAAACGTCGGCCATTTATAGTTAAAAGTGTGCGTTTTTACTGGGTCGCAATGATTGTTTTCCATCACAAATAAGTATTCGTCTACAAACATTTTACATATATCTTAGATATTAAATCGATGAAGGTACAACAGTAGAAAAGCAATAAATTAGGACATGTATCTTAGCATTAACATAGACATACTAAATCAAGATACAATAGATCAAGAATTCCTGCAAATCCTATTAGAGAATGGATACTTACCAGGTATAAATAACATAACTAGACCGTCTGACATCGACAATAACAAAGGTTCCTGCATCGATAATTTCTACATTCAATTACAC